>QRFJ01000810.1:0-46407 GCA_006176705.1 Cocos nucifera | reverse complement strand
CCACACAGCTTTCTTTGAGCATCTGATGCTGCCAATACTCTACTTTGCAAACAGAGTTGCACAGTATGCTGCTTAAACTTTTCAGAGATGGCTCCTCCATTCAGAGTAAAGTAAATATCCCGACATGTTTCTGCGTCATCATGGTCGATATAGAAGCTAAGAGTATAATAAACCATAAGTTTTAGATCTGACTCACCATAAACCAACCATGATCCCAGCATTCTTCAAATACTTTAAGTGAGTCTTACCATTTTCAGTGATTTTCTCTAGGTCAGACTGGTATCTGCTCACTACTTCTAGTGAGTATGCCACGTTTGTTCATACATATCATGGCATACATGATAGATCCCACTGTCGAAGCATATGGGACTCTACTCATACGCTCTCTCTCTTTAGGAGTTGTTGGACAATCCTTCTTAAAGAGAAAAATTCCATGGCCTATCGGAAGATAGTCTTTTTTGAAATTCTCCATGCTGAACCTCTTCAGTACAGTATCTATGTACGTGGATTGGGATAATCCAAGCATCCTTTTAGATCCATCCCTATAGATCTTCATCCCTAGGATGTAGGATGCTTCACCTAAGTCCTTCATGGAGAACTATGATGATAATCAGACTTTTATTCCCTATAGTGGAGGGATGTCATTTTCAATTAAGAGAATATCATCCACGTACAAAATAAGAAATACCACTGCTAGACCATTTGCCCATTTATAAATGCAGGATTCTTCTCCATACTTAACAAAACCATATGTTTTAATTACTTTATCAAAATGCATGTTTCAACTCCGAGATGCTTGCTTTAGTCCATAAATGGATCTTTGAAGCTTGCACACCTTGGACTCGTCTGTAGATGTGAACCCCTCGAGTTGTATCATATATACCTCTTTGGTCAACTCTCCATTTAGGAGAGTTATCTTCACATCCATTTGCCATGTCTTATAGTCCAGATGGATAGCAATTACAAGCATAATCCGAATGGACTTGAGCATTACCACAGGAGAAAATGTCTCATCATAGTCAATACTAAAATATTGACGATACCCCTTGGCAACCAGATGGACTTTATAGGTCTCCACCTTTTCATCTGCGCCTCTCTTCCTTTTGAAGACCCATTTACACCCAATGGGTTTAACCACTTCGGATGGGTCAACCAATGTCCACACATCGTTGACTTTTATGGACTCCATTTTGGATTTCATGGCCTTAAGCCATTTCTCGAAATTAGATCTCTGCATAGCATCCATATGTTAGATATATATTCCTTAGAAACTAGAATTGGCCGACAATTGTAATACACTTCTAGGGAAAAATTGTAATTTTGCCATAATCAAAAAATGGATATTTCTATATATAGTGTATTTAGTGTCTGTGATACATCCTTGAGTTTAAGATAATGATAATCATATTTTCAAAGTTGAAAATTTAAGACATGAATAATATTATTAACTATAAAATGCTCCAACCATAGGATCATCACGGATGGTGATTGATCGAAAGTTGGTGTACAATGCTTCTCTTTAGTAAATGAGTCTTAGAGTCTATGGTGTGGAGACACGATAGTGAGAGTACAGATACTCATTAGAGAATGAGGGTATGAGTGTGACACTCGATAGTCATTAGGAATCTACCTTCTTGAATGACTGACTCGATGCTATAGTGGTGTGTCTGATTCTTTGATCTGAGGTGCATTGGCAGTTCACCTTGAGGGTGTTATAGTTTGACTACACCATTACTCGGTCTCCTAGCCATATGGAATCCTGAGGTGTATCTTGGCTATAGCATGTTCATTGTAGGAACTGGATAGCATCAAGATGGAATCTATCTATCTCGGTGGTAGAGGAGCAGCCCTATGATGATCATGAGAATCAAGTCTAGAAGTCATGGCCATGGCAGAGTGAAATAATAGAAAAGAGTTTCTATTTAGCTTTTCACATCGGACTTGAATTGAATGATTACATCATATGACAGAGACTAGGGTTTGACAAGATCACCTTAAACCTAATCTGATCAGGCTCACATAGAAGATATTAATCAGCAGGTAGCTGCACCAAGAGGTCGCATAGCTCTGATGGATTACCATCATATACTGCTAGGTGACACTGAGATTTTGAGAGCAATTAGAATGATAGATGATCGATCATTCTATATTCAAATCAGAAGAGTTCGATCCATCGAAAGGAGTTTCGATGATGTCGATGATAGAATCATAACATATCCATACATACGAACTAACTACTGGTCCATAAATAAAGGTTTGATCTGGTATCATCAATTGAACTGATCTAGTTCAATATCTGAATGAGATTTAATTAGGTCAAGAAAATCGTGCTAGCACTCAATTGAACTAACATTCTTCTTTTTACTATCATAAAGTTTGTCCTGATTGAGCCAAGGAGTTTGTGCTCTACTCAGAGCCTTCACTGTCTGACTGGAGCTGTCTAGGTTAGAAAGGGTTGTATTTTATAAATAATACTACCATTTTTGGTCACCTACCATTTCTCATCTTTGACTTGGTCAAAGTGACCTTTGACTGGTTAATGTTGTAAAATGATACTTTGACTTCTATCCACGTGTTATGCACCTATTGAGAGCTGGTGGGGTTGTTCCCCCTACCAGAACCTAGCAGGAGGAGCGCACACACCCTTGCGGTGTACCCAACTAGAGGCGCCCAGGAGTCCCTATTGATAAGGATTCCATCTCCTTTTTGGATTCTATTAAGACTGTCCTAAGAATCAGTTTGACTGTCTCAGGCACCATCTAGGAGGAATCCAAGAACTCTTTTCCCACAATCAGATTTAGATCTGACTTCACAAAGGATGTGATGATTGAGAAGAAAGGAGTTGATCACGCATAGTCATAAATAAGACCCTACGCCCAACTCAAAAAAAAAAAAAATAAGAATTTTCGACACCCCAAGGTGGTCTTCCTCCTCTCCATCCACCCTCTTCTCCCTCTCCTCTCCAGCCCAAATGGTTTGGATTCTGGTTGGTGCAATCCAGATGAGAGAAGATGATAGAAAGCTAGAAGACTGCGTTGCTGCAAAGGACAACTTATGATCTTCGAAAGGTGTTTGAAGATCTCCAAATCAGATCCAGATCTAATTTTTAGAGACGTGATAAGAGAAGAAATGATTCTTAGATCCAGCCTGAGTGATATCGATAGAGTTAGGCACTTGCGTGCAGATCTAGAACCTTTCGCTGCTTATAGGACATTCAACGGGTAATAGATTACCCTACTTTAAGATAATAAATTTGATTTATTTATCTAGATTTTATTTTATTATTAAAATAATAAAGATCAAATTTGAATTCTCAATCTAATCGGGCAAAGAAAATTTTTTTGAATATATCTCTTGATCGACCAGATCTGAATGAACTGGTTCGGAAAATCAAAATTTTCTTCAATGGTATCAGAGCCAAGGTTCAAAGTATTTAGATCTAATTTTAAAATTATTTTAATTAAAAAATAAAGTAATTTTAGATGTCACATAGATGTTGATTAGATCTAAAAATAAGAAAAATTAAAAATTAAATGATTTTGATCTAAGATTAGAAAATATGCATGACTAGTTCTAAAATAGAATAGTTCTATAGAATAGTCTGCGATGTTTACAATTTAAATTGATTAAATCATATTTAACTCATTATTATTATTTTTGATATATAAATTATATAATAACATCTAAAAATAGTAAATAAATTTATTTAATTTTAAACATATATGAGATATGATGATGCATGTCTAGACTAGTTGGAATAGTTCTACATAATATCTAGATTAGAGTTTATTTTGATAAGATCAATTTAAATCTAATTTTTAGATTATTAGATATAATTTAGATATAAAAATATACATGATTGATACATGAGATGTTATACAAAATATGTCATGATTAGATCTAATTTGTTATGAGATATATGTATAGATCTAAACTATTTGAGGTATTGCAGTTCCTGATAGATGTTCCTCTTAGCCGTCCGGTCAAAGAAATGAAGAAGAATTAAAGCCCTCTCCTCTTCATCGATGGGGGTGTCTTATGACGTGTAGGGTGCTGTGCATATCCTAATCAGAAACCTAAAACTTAACTTTCTGCAAATTCTAGATTCGAAACCTTAGAATTTATTGTGCATATTTTGTATGAACCCTACTTAATTAAAATTAGATTATGGTATATTAATAGGTCTAAAAATAAGAATTTTAGATCTAAGATAGATTCATAATACTGGATCGAATGGGTAGCTCAATTAGGTCTAACGGTTGATCAACTGAATCAGAGTTGGTTAGATGGATCAACAATGCTTAAATTGCCAGCTAATATGCTATAGTCGGGTCAAGATCGAGTCACTATCAAGCAAGACCTAATTAGGCTTAGAGGTTAGAGTCTGGATTGTAGGCTAACTCATTGTTCTGACTCAACAATTTGGTTGTCTAAGATAAGTTTGGCACTACGACCGACTGATTTTTAATTAGGAGCTATTCGACCTGAATGCGTTCTGTACGAGTAATGGCAATCCTTCCACCGTCACTCACTACCTGCTATATCTGTTGACTCAGTTCTAATTGAGGTGGTCATAATCCGATCTAACCCATGCCACTAGGTTAGTCATAATTGTTATGACTATGACAAGTCTAGTTTAATGAGACCTATCAATTTCCCTAAGAAAGATAAGTCGAAGGTCTTCCACCATTATAAGTTGCAGCCCTTCCAGGTTGATGTTCTCGATAGATACAGTTGCTCCAGTTGCACCAAAAAGATGCAACCATGTTTATTAGGCATTGGATGCTATGGGCTGGAGGATGAGTTGGACTCAATATTCAGGATACGATGAGAGACTCAATTAGACCCAGTCTGTGCAAATTGGGTCTAATTAACTAAGGAGTGGATCAATATTTTGGAACGGTGAGATTCATGAATTAGAGATCAAGTTTGGTACACCATGATTAGAGAATCATTGAAAGATTGTTCACTCATTGGCTAACCCATCACCAATAACTGTTAGTGAGGTGATGAGTCAGTTGGTGAGATGCCACCCACTAGAAATCATTAATCATTGAAGATTTTTGCATCTCTACAGAGAGAGTGTAGGATCCAAGAAAATAGTGGGACTAATTTATTTAAAATAAAAATCTAAATAAATTGGTCAACTCATAATTATAGTATTAACTGAACTTTTGACTCTCTACAAAAAATGTCTGCGTCCAACATTAGCACTATCCTAGACACACATAGACTGACCGACTAAGTATAAAGATTGGCTCAGGAATATAAAATCATTTTGGTTTTGAGAAGTAACCCTGTATTGACCAGGACCCTCCCATCTTACCAGCTAGTCCATCCATGAAAGAGAGCTCTCTGGAAAAATGGATAACGAGGATAATAAGCCAGATATACATGTTAGCTCGATGTCTGTAACTCCGACCAACATGAAGATATCATGACTGCTCCCAAATGTTGGCTCACTGTAGAGATATGTTTGGTGAACAAAGTCGTGCAGCCAAGTTCAAGTCACAAAATGCTTTTAAGGTAAAGATGCTAGTGGGCAGTCAGTCCAAGATCACTGTCTATGATATCAAGGACATGAAGAGCTTGAGAAGCTCGTTGAATAGACTTGGATTGCAGAACAATATATTACAATCCTGACTTATGCATATGGGGCAATTCATCATGAATTACCAATGTATAAACTTCAAAATTCCTTGCCGAATTAATGAACAATCGCTGGTCACGTGAGCTTTTATGAAGTTCTAAAGGCTCAATTCTTGCTATGAATGGACTTCTTCAAAAGAAAGTCTTCTAGAAGAAAAGAAGTCTACGAAAAGCAAAAAGATGGAAGAAGGAAGAAGAAGAAGGCAGAGCAAAGTGAAGCCACTACAAGAAAAGTATTCCATTGCAACAGCGACGACCACTGAAAGCAAAATTGCCCTACTTACCTAGCCACCTGAAGATCAGAGAAGGAAGTCTTCTGGAGTATGCTCATTATTGAGTCTAATCTATTATTTCTTTTGCATCCAATTGGGTGCTTGACTCTGTTTTAGTGCTCATCTGTGCACTTTCATGCAGTCTGAGGATATCAGAGGCGAGGGAGTGGAGACATGATCCTATGCATCGATAATGGGAGCAAGAGTTGCAGCAGGGTGGTGGAAATATATCTCTTTGATTCCATCTGTTTAGACTTAGTTTTGAAGATTGTTATTATGTGCCTATAGCTAGCAGGAATTTTGATTTCTTTCATGCTATCACTAGAAGGCTATGTGATTACCTCTTTAAGGACCATTGAAATATTTTTTATGAAAGAAATAAAATTGAAATGTTTTCTTATTAACGGTCTTTATCACTACATATTATGTATCTGTTCTAACTATCGAGCAAAACGGGAATGCAAACGACCTAGGGATAGTCCAAATGATAGATATTCTATGGCACCTGAGATTAGGTCATATAGCAGAAGATAGGATCAACAAAATTGGAGAAAATAGCTATTGAGTCGTTGACTTCAGTCATATCCAACTTATGAATCTTGTCTTCAAGGCAAAATACTAAACTCCCTTTGTTGGACATGGGGAAAGCCATAGATCTCCTTGCCTAGTACATACTGATGTGTGCGCCCATTTGATGTGCGGCTAGAGGCATTTTATCTACTTCATTATCTTTACATGATCTATCTAGGTATGGGTATGTGTATCTCATGAGACATAAGTCTGAAGCTTTTGAAAAGTTCAAAAAATTCAAACATGAAGTGAAAACAAACTAGAAATCCATTAAAATTCTTCGATCAGATCGAGGAGACGAATACCTTAGCCAGAAAGTCTTAGACTATCTCAAGGAAAATGGCATAGTCTCTCATTGGACTCCACCAGGAACACCTCAACTCAACGGGGTTTTAGAACGAAAAAATCAGACTCTATTGGATATGGTCCGATCCATGATGAGCTTCACAGATCTCCCTAATTTTCTTTGGAGATATTAATTATTAACTTTAATTTATCTATCGAATAGGGTTTCCTCTAAAATCGTTCTTACCACACCGTATGAGATATGGCATGGTAAGAAATCAAGTCTGAGTCATCTTGGAATTTAGGATTGTCCGGCTCATGTCAAAAGACAACAAGCAGACAAGTTAGAGTTTAGATCCTTTAGAGCTCAATTCATAGGATATCCAAAAGAGTCATTAGGATACTATTTCTACATTCCAGAAGACCACAATGTGATTGTGAGTCGACATGCCATCTTTCTTGAAAAATAGTTTATTCAAGATAGCGGCATTGGAAAGCAGATCAAGCTTGATGAGAAAGTCTCACAAGTACAACGAGCTAAGGACCAATTGAACAAATCAGGTTGAGCCAATAAGAACACACCTCCTCCACCTCATAGATCGAAAAGAGTTTTCCTCTCCTTGAAGATACTAAGTATTATTTCAAAGAAGTAGAGAAATGTTCTCGTAGGTAATGGTGTCATGGTGGTGATCCCAAAACCTACAACGAGGCGATATCAGATATCGACTCTGCGAAATGGCAAGAGGCAATGCAGTCAGAAAATGACTCGATGCACTTGAACCAAGTCTGAACCTTTGTAGATCCATCAGAAGGTATAGTACCTATTGGGTGTAAATGGATCTTCAAGAGAAAGATTGGTGCAGATGGGAATTGGAGACATTCAAGGCTAGACTAGTGGCAAAAATAATAGTCAACGCGAAGGCATTAACTATCAGATACCTTTTTCCAGTGCTATGCTAAAATCCATCCGCACATTGCTGCCGTTGCAGCCTATTTTGATTATGAAATATGGCAAATGGATGTGAAAATGGCATTCTTAAATGGATATCTTGAGAAGATATCTATATGGAAAGCCACTAGGTTTCACATCCAGTGATACTGATCACAAGGTTTGCAAGCTGCAAAGGTCCATATATGGACTTAAGCAGCATCTTCAGAGCTGGAACACTCGTTTCAATGATGTGATCAAAAAGTTTGGTTTCATCAAAAATGAAGAGGAATCGTGTGTCTTCAAAAAGGTTAGTGGGAGCGCTATTGTCTTCCTCGTACTATATGTGGATGACATCCTCCTTATTGGGAATGATATTCTCATGTTGACGACAGTCAAAATATGATTGTCCAAGGAATTCTCCATGAAAGACCTTGGTGAAGCATCCTTTATTTTGGGAATTAAGGTCTATAGGGATAGACCAAATAGGATGCTAGGACTTTCATAGAAGATGTACATTGAGAAAGTACTAAAGAGGTTTATTAGTATGGAAAACTCTAGGAGGAGATTAATATCCTTTAGACATGGTATTCATCTTTCTAGGAAGATGTGCCTTAGCACACATGAGGAAATAGAATACATGAGCAAGATCCCTTATGCTTCTGCAATAGGGAGCCTCATGCATGCCATGCTATGTACACTACCTGATATAGCCCATGCTGTGAGTGTCACAAGCAGATATCAGTCAAATCCATATGAAGAACACTGAACTTTTATGAAATGTATCCTTAAGTAGTTGAGAAGAACTAAGGATACGATGTTGGTCTTTGGAAATGGAGAACTCCAAGTCCAAGGATACACAAACTCGGATTTCATGTCCGATGTAGATGATCGAAAGTCGACATCTGGGAGTCTGTTTGTGTGCAATGGTGGTGCTGTGAGCTGAAAGAGTTCCAAGCAAACTGTGATAGCAGATTTCACCATGGAAGCAGAATATATCGCTGCATCAGAGGCTGCGAAGGAAGCATTTTGGTATAAGAAGTTTGCTGCAGAAATTGGAGTAATGCCATCAGATGCCATTTCTCTGTACTGTGACAACAATGGTGCCATAGCCCTTGCTAAGGAGCCGAGGTCTCACCAAAAAATCAAGCACATTGAGCAGCGATACCACCTCATCTGCGATTACCTCGAGAAGGGTTACGTCGAGGTCAAGAGAGTTGACTCCACAGACAATGTGGCAGATCCACTTACAAAGCTGTTGGGCCAGCAGAAGATCAAAGCCCACCTTGAGATGATGGAACTTAGATTTGTAGCCAATTGGCTTTAGGATAAGTGAGAGATTGTTAGATATATGTGCCTTAGAAGCCAAAATTGGCTGACACTTGTAATACACTTCTAGGGCAAAATTATTATAATTTTGACCATAATTCAATAAAATAGGTTATTTCTATCACATATGTGTATTTAGTTAATCTGGGTGAATAACATCGCATTTTGTGCCGTAATGGCGGCCTAATCGATAAGGTTATGAAAACTTTATGCAACTCCTAGAGATTAATGTTGAGTAAATCTGTTATTCTAAGAATTGCGCGACCATCCGAATAATAATCACGTTATTCAAAGCCTCATCAGAAGATATACTCTTCAGGATTCGTTTCTCCGCGATCCATTCTCATACAGGGAATTGGGATGATCATTTGCTGAAAGGCGTTTGGGTTACAATCGCTCATTTAGTAGAGTGAGTCTTAGGTCTACGTGTGGTAGACCCTTGGAGCGAGAGTATATGGTACTTCGTTAAAAATGAGGGCAAACTTGAGCTACTAGTTGCACCCTGAGTAGTTATATTAATGGTGAAGTCTATTCTTCTCGTCTCTTCAATGAGCTAACTCGATGCTTTGGATTGTGGTCGGATTGGGTGTCTGTGATCTGTTTGTTGCCATTGCATGATAGTTTCACCTTTGGGTGTTATAATTTGACTAACACTATTACGTGTGGTTGTTGGGATTTGTGGGGGGTTCTATTTTGTCTCCTTCGCATATGAGACCCTGGATGGTAGTATGTGTGGCTATAATGCATTGGCTTCATTTGGTAGGAAATGATAGCCTTCAGAGATGGAATCTAATCTACCTGTCGTGTAGTAAGACGATGCGCTCCGGTAATGAATGAATCATGAGAGATCATCTCGCATTGGTAAGCCCATGCCATGGTGCAGTATTGCAATAATAGAAAGTAGATTTTCGTCTTAATTTAGCTTTGTCACATCGGTTACTTAATATTTGAATTGATTACATCATCGTAGTGATAGATTGATTGCAAGGGTTTTGACCGTTCACCTATAACCCTAATCAGTGATCGGGGCTCAAGATAGAAAACTTAATCAGCACAAGTACGCTATATTCAGAGTTCGCATTCAGCTACTGATGGTGTGCCTCCATATACTGCTAGGGTACTGGATCGCCGATCTTGTGGGGTAGCAATATTAGAAATGTAGTTAGATGATCGAGTCGATTCTAAACTGTTTGAATCAAAAAAAGAGTTCTGATCTCCATCAAAAGAAAGTTTCGATGATGTTGATTGATCAGATAATTCATAATAGGTTTATCCAGTGCATCATAGCAGATGATCTTATAACCGATGAAACAAACATGGAGTGCACAGACTAGTGAATTGCACTGGTGAATCATCAAGTTGAACTAAATATCCAGTTCAATATTGATCTGAATGAGATATTCAAGTTAGGTTCAAGAAAATCAGTGCTATGTCACTTCGATTGAAGCCTAACGTGTCTTCTTTTAGCAAATCAGAAAAGTGTAGGGGTTGTCACTGAATGAGGTAGCCAAGGAGTTTTACTCAGTCAGAGGAACTTCACTTGGTTCTATTTGGAGCCTGTCTAGGTTAGAAAAGGGTCCTGTCCGTTATTTTCGTAAGACAATAGCCTACCATTTTTGCGTCACCTCCATTTTTTCGTCCCTTTGACGTCTTGGTCAAAAGTTGTCTTTGACCTGTCAATCTCGACTCCGTTGACATTGCAATTTTGACTTATATCCATGTGTCACATAACTCTATTAGAGACAGAGAGGTGGGCGGCCTATCCCCCTCACCAAACCTGGCAAGGAGGAGGGTGCACACCACCACCTTGGCGTGCTGCCCAAAGCTGGAGGCGGCTCACCGCAGTCCTTGTTTTGATAGGGACTCCCATCTCCTTTTTGGATTCGATTAGAGCTCTCTTAAGAACCAAGTGTATCGCTGTCTGTACGTGCCATTCATAAAGAGGAATCCAAGGGACTCTATTCCCACCAATCAGATTTAGAGATCTGATTTCACAAGTTGTATGGTTAGGACCAGACATGGAGGAGTTGAAATCATGGCATAGTCCCCTATAAATAAGACCGTCGCTTATCCGCACCAACTTAAAATAAAAAAAAACATAAGAATTGAGAATTCTCCATGCCCCAAGCTGGTTCTCATGCCTCCTCCTCCATGCCAAGCCCATCTTCTCTCCTCTCCTCTTCCAATGCCCAAAGTGGTTTGGATCTTGGGTTTGGTTGGCAATCCAGACGTAGAGAAAGGCGATAGGATAAGCTAGAAGGCTGCGCTGCTAGCAAAGGACAACTGTGACTCTAGAAAGATATTTGAAAGATTCCTCCAACATCAGATCAGACTCTAAATTTTTCGCAGACACTGATATACGAGAAGAAAGGAATCTCTAACTCTCAGCCTGACGTGGTATCAGGTCTCAAGAGGTGT
Source organism: Cocos nucifera (assembly GCA_006176705.1). NCBI lineage: Eukaryota > Viridiplantae > Streptophyta > Magnoliopsida > Arecales > Arecaceae > Cocos > Cocos nucifera. Next base: position 34,956 of record QRFJ01000810.1, on the reverse strand, counting down.
CAGCACTCTGCCGTGCTTAGATCACGACCTTATCCCTGCTTTACAGGATGCATCAACGGGTAATAGGTTCTACCCTAGCTTCAAGTGTAATTAATTTAAATTTATATATTATCTATAGTTGTATATTTTGATTATTAATAAACTAATAAGATCTAGATCTACCAAACAAAAAACCTATCTTCAGATCTGGATCTCGGACATTAAAGAAAAAATTTTAAAAAATATACTCTTGATCCAATCAGGATTCAGTGAACGAAACCTGGTCTGGAAAATCAGAATTATTCTTCACGATATATAGGGTGATCCTGAGATCCTCATATCTTTTTCATCGAGTTTGGATGCGGATTCACATTAGAGCAATACTGACCAAAAATTATAGTATCTTTAAGCCCACTAGATGTAGTACTCTACCAAATGCCTTAATGTGCAGGTTCATTGGGCTCCGAATTTGATTCAAATCAATCCAGTTCTGGTTCTGCTACTGTGTTGATTTTTCTACCTATTGAACTTCATTAAGTTCAACCTTAAAGGCAACAGTTCCTTCACCAAGGAATTTCTTTTTCAAAAAGGTTATCTTAAGGCTGACAAACACCTTTTGTTCATCGATATGATAGAAATAGAATCCTTTTATCTCTTTTGGATACCCTATAAATGTACACTTGTCAGACCTAGGTCCAAGTTTATCCGTAACTAACCATTTGACATAAGCCGGGCACCCCCAAATCCTAAGGTTTGAAAGTGCTAGCTTTTGTCCCGTCCATATCTCATATGAAGTCTTAACTACAGACTTACTTGAAATCCTATTTAATAGATAACAAGCTGATTCGAGTGCATATCCTCAGAAAGATATTAGCAAGCTGGCAAAATCCATCATGGATCGGACCATGCTACTCAGCAGTCCGATCCTCCTTTCAAGACACAACCATTTATTGCTGTGTAATTTCTAGAGAGTCCATGGGAGAGAATCACATTCTCTCCTAGATATATGATAAACTCACCAAAAAGGTATTCCTCTCCTCGATCAAATCGAAGAGTTTTAATACTCTTTTCAGTTTATTTTTCTACTTCACATCGAAATCGTTTGAACATTTCAAAAGAATCTAACTTATGTTTCATCAGATAGACATATCCATATCTGGATAGATCATCAATGAAAGTAATGAAGTAGACATATCTACTTTTGGCACTTATACTCATTAATCCACATACATCAGTATGTACTAGACCTAAGAGCTCAGTGGCTCTTTCACCTTTTCTAGTAAAAGATGACTTGGTCATTTTACCAAGAATACAGGATTCATAGGTTGAAGTGATTCACAATCACTGACTTCAAGGATTCTCTCTTGAGTTAACATATCTATCTGGTTCTTGTTTATGTGACCTAGCCTACAATGCCATAAGTAGATATCTGACAGACTATCTAATCTAGGGTACTTGCTGGTTGAATAGACTACGTTAACAAGTTAGGATATCATACACACACCATTATTCAAATATGCATAGAAAATAATAACACCATTCATAATAGTATTATAAACTTGTTTCTTTATTGAAATTTTATAATCATTTTTGGCCAGAAGGCCTACAAAAATGATATTTAAAAAAAAACAGGGACAGAAGTGATAATCACTAAGAACAATGGTATGGGACTCAAATACAAATTTCAAAATTTTTAAAGCTAGAACTAGAACTAGTCTTCCATCTCCAACATTCAGGAACCTTTCACCTTGCTCGAATCTCCTACTGATTTGCAACCCCCATAATTAATTGCAAATATGGTAAGGGCTACCAGTATCCAATACCCAATCAGTAATATCACAAATAGAGAAATTGTAAGGAGTTATCATATAAATATCTTGTCCAGCAATAGCTTGCTTCTTTCTCTACCTGTTCGGATCTAAAGAGGCAATGTACTGAGGATAGTTCCTTTTTCAGTGCCCCCGCTTCTTGCAAAAGAAGCATTCAGCTTGACTCTTATCGCGCTTGATTTTTCTAGTTTAGCCCTGCACAGATGTCTCAGCCTGAACTTGCAGCTTCTTAGCTTTCTTCTTCTTGTTCTTCTTTCTTTTTCTAAAAGGTCGAGAGTCAGAAGTTGAACCTTCCACTAAGTTCACCGACTCTTTATGGAGTTAGTGATCCTTCTCAAAGTTCTGAAGTAACCCCAGTAACCCATGGTAGCCTACTTCAAGCTTTGTCATTCTGAAATGAGTAAGGAATGGGAGAAATGACTTGGGTAATGAGTTCAATATTGCATCTTTTCCAAGCTGTTTATATAAGAAATAGCCGAGCTTGCTCAATTGCTCTATCAGCTTGATCATATACAATACATGATCAATGATAGAGGCACCATCCCACATTCTGGCATTGAAGATAGCACAACTAGTCTTGTGCCTCTCCATATCATCGAGTGTGCCAAAGGAATCCTCCAACACTTGAAGCATATCCTTTGGCCTAGCCATCTCAACTCTATGACTGAACTCATCGCACATAGTAGCCAGTATGATGCAGTGCACCATGGTCTGATCACTAAGCCACTTTTGATAAGAGTCTTTGACTATTCCACGTGCATTGGCAGTTGGCTCCTCAGGTGCATGATCCATTAGCACATATAGGATCCGTTCATACTCTAGGACTATCTTCAACTTTTGGTACCAGCTACCGAAGTTGGGTCCCATAACTTATCATTGTCCAATAATGATCGAAGCGATAAAGAAGTGGCCATATTTGCATAAAGAAAAAATATTATTGCTCTAAGAATTGATTTTGATGATTACAAAGCATTTGAGGGGATTACTAATGAATTTAGCTTGAAAAAAGACTTTTTATATTTCAGAGGTAAAATCATAATTTTATCAAGTTTTGATTTGAGCGCCTCAAGAGCAAGTATAAAAAATTTCTAATCCTTTAAAGGTAGTCTCATAATTTTTGGATGCTTGTTTTATAAGAAAATCAAGTTTGAAGCAAAAGGGTCGACCCCTAGGTCGTCCTTTACTGAAAAGGGATGTTTGGCACGCTGTCTCTATGCCAAGGGTCGACCTCTACTGTTCCAAAGGCTAAAAATATAGAATGGCTATTTTTTTGGATTTTGTCTCAGAGGTTAACCTCGAGGTCAACCCCTATGCCATAAGTCGACCCATGAGTCGACCCCTGTGCCATGAGTCGACCCCTGTAATAAAAATTTTTCTATAATGGCTTTTTTTTTTATTTTGATAGGTTTTATTGTTTCTTTTAATGTCTCCAATGGCTACAAATCTTGCCCAGGATTCTCTCCTCCACCTATTAAAGATTTAAAAGGATTTAAATAGGAAAAAACATGAGAGATTAGTGTGATTCAATTTTAGTCCTAAGCAAAAGTCATGTTCAAGCAAAGAAGCCTTCATTTCAAGTTCACTTACCTCTCAAGAGCTCTTTCAAATCTCCAACAACCTTAAGAAAAATCAAAGAAGCTTCCTCCATTATTGTGAAAAGTGTTCTTAAGATTTTATTTGCTCACAAAGAGAGCTAAACTTGTATTTGATTGTCATTAAATCTTTTACTCTGCTTTACTATTTTGATTCAAGTTTTGGGAGAATTCCAAAACTTAGAAAGGTTGATCCTAACCTTGAATAGGATTGTATTGGGTTGGCTTGTACCTAAAAAATAAGTGTTCTAGCTTGAGATAGCTAGGGTTGGAGGTTTTCAATGGTGTATTCAGTTTGAATACGGTTAGTAGATTTTAATTCCCAAGTAGGAGCTTGGAAAATGGATGTAGGTGTAAGGAAAGCACCAAACCACTATAAATCTTGCTTGTTTATGGTGAGCTTGCTATCTTTCTTTTCTTAGTTTGTTAAATTCTTGCTCTCTAATCTTTTATATTTTTTCTCTAACCTAAATCTCTTCACACACATCTTGCATATCATCATTCAATCTTGATATCTTTAAATTAGCTTTAAAATTTTAAAAACCCAATTCACCCCCTTCTTGGGTTGCATAGCTGGGTAACAAGTGGTATCAGAGTCCAGTGCTCTAGTCCTACTTTGATTTAATCATCAAAGAGCCAAAGATCTATGGCAACCCAAGTTAATATTTCTCTAGCCGAGGGGCAGTCCACAAACCGACCTCCACTTTTCAATGGGACAAACTATACCTATTAAAAAGCTCAGATGAGAATTTTCATATAAGCACTTGACTATGATATGTAGAGTATCATAGTTAATGGACCACACACACCCAATAAGATAATTGATGGTGAGAAATCAATCAAATCCGAAAAGGAATGGGATGAGATTGATAAGAAAATGGCTCAACTCAATGCAAGAGCCATGAATCTTTTATATTGTGCTCTAGATGCTAATGAATTTAATCGTATTTCAATATGCATCTTAGCTAAGAAAATATGGGATAGGTTAGAAGTAACTCATGAAGGTACTAATCAAGTTAAGGAGTCAAAAATTAACCTACTTGTGCACAAATATGAACTTTTCAAAATGAAGCATGATGAGTCAATAACTATAATGTTTACTAGATTTATGGATATTATAAATGATCTTAAAAGTCTTGGCAAGTCTTATTCTAATAGTGACCTTATGAGAAAGATTCTTAAATCTTTGCTAAGGACATGGGAGGCTAATCTGACTGCATTCCAAGAAGCCAAAGATCTAAATATTTTATCCTTGGAGGAGCTTCTAGGATCACTAATGACGCATGAGCTAAGCATGAAACAACATCAAGAAGAAGATGTCAAGAAAAAGAAGATAATAGCCCTTAAATCCACCACTCAACAAGATGAAGAATCCGATGAAATGGAAGATGAAGAATAAGATGAAGAAATAGCCCTTATCATAAGAAAGTTTAAGAGATTTTTGAAGAAGAAACAAAGGATGAGGATCAGGCTACCTACCAAAGGGGAGCATAGTAAGAAAAATAATAGAGAGCAGCCCCTTATTTGCTATGAATGTAAGAAGTCGAGGCACTTTACATCTGAATATCCTCAACTTAAAAAGATTTCCAAGAAATACAAGAAAAAGGCTATGGTGGCAACATGGAGTGATAGTGACGACTCAAGCTCCGAAGAGGAAGAAGCTCATAAACAAGCCAACCTATGCCTTATGGCACATGAGAATGAGGTAAGTGCTGAAATCTCAAATGAATTTACATTCGAAGAACTTCAAGAAGCCTTCTATAATTTAGTAGATGATTTAAAGAAGCTAGAAACTAAAAACAAAGAACTAAAATTAAAAAATCAAGTCTTACTAAAAGAAAATGAAACTATCCTAAGTGAAAAACTAGTCTTAACTCAAGAAAATCTAAATTTGAAAAATAAAATCAGCAATTTAAAATTGATGGTAAAAAAATTTACTTTGAGTTCAAATAAACTTTATATGATTCTTGAAAATCAAAAGACCATTTATGATAAGGCTAGTCTAGGCTATAACCTCCTAAGAAAATAAAAATTTTTAAAAAATATTTTTATAAATTCATAAAGCAATAAATTTTTAAATATTACTTACTTTAAATATGGTAAACTAGGACACAAATCTTATACATGCTTCTTTAATAATTCAAATGTAAAGAAAATATGGGTTCCAAAAGGAACCATTGTGACTAATCTTAAAGGATCCAAGAAAACTTGGGTACCTAGAGTAAGGACTTGATTTTGCATGTAGGTATGTCTTGCATCCAAAGGAGAAAATTGAAAATGGTATCTTGACAGCAGATGCTCAAGGCACATGATCGGTGATGAGTCCCAATTCATCATGCTTGATGCTAAAAATGGAGGGATGGTTACATTTGGAGATAATGGCAAAGGAAAGATCATTGGTATAGGTTATGTCGGTACCACTCCCTCCAAGTATATTAAAAATATTTTATTAGTAGATGGTTTAACATACAATCTCTTAAGTATTAGTCAACTTTGTAACAAGGGTTATAAAGTTGTTTTTGAATCTTTATTATGCATTGTAACTAGTTTCAATGATGATGGCATTAAGTTTGTTGGTCATAGGCATGGTAATATTTATATGATAGATTTGAATGATTTTTCTATGATAAGCATGCAATATTTAGTAGCTATGAATGCCAAAATTAATTAGACTAGTTGGCTTTGGCATCATAGGCTTGCACACATTAGTATGCATTCACTTTCAAAGCTTATCAAAAAGAAATTAGTTATCGATTTACCAAAATTAAACTTTGAAAAAGATAAAATTTGTGATGCATGCCAACTAGGTAAACAAATAAGTGTTTCATTCAAATCTAACAATATTGTTTCAACTTCTAGGCCATTGAAACTTTTGTACACGAATTTATTTGGTCCTACAAGAATAGCAAGCTTAGGTGGAAATGTTATGATTTTGTAATTATCGATGACTACTCATGTTTTACATGGATTTTCTTTCTGGCACACAAAGATGAAATTTTTCATATTTTCATAAAGTTTTATCGAAAAGTTATAAATAAGAAAGGATTTTCAATTCAAAGCATTCGAAGTGATCATGGAACCAAATTTGAAAATCAAGATTTTGAAAAATTTTATGATGAAAAAGAAATTAGCCATAATTTTTTAGCACCTAGGACACCCCAACAAAATGGAGTAGTAGAAAGAAAAATAAAACTCTAGAAGAAATGGTCCGTACTATGCTATGTGAAAGCAACCTTTCAAGATACTTTTGGGTGGAAGCAATTAACACAGCATGTTACATCTTAAATCGTGCCCTAATCAGACCAATTTTAAAGAAAATATCTTATGAGCTTTGGAAAGAAAGAAAACCTAACATTGCATATTTTCATGTTTTTGGTTGTCGATGTTTTGTTTTGAACAGTGGTAAAGAAAAACTAGATAAATTTGATGCAAAATCCGATGAAGCTATTTTTCTTGGTTACTCCTCTTATAGTAAATCTTTTAGAGTTTTTAACAAAAGAACCTTACTAGTAGAGGAGTCAATACATATTATTTTTGATGAGACTAATGATCTTCCATCAAGAAAGAGTGAGGGTATTGATGATGTAGATCCTCTTATAGAAGGATTGAAAGAGATCACCTTAAAGGATTCAACAATTCAAAAAGAAGAGAATCATGAATACAAGCAAGAAATTGAGGGTGAAGGATAATAAGAATAATCTCAAGGTACAAATGATCTTCCAAAAGAATGAAGGTATGTTCACAATTACCCTAAAGAACTAATTATTGATGATCCTATACATGGGGTAAGAACTCACTCTTCATTTAGAGATGCATATAATCATTTTGCATTTATTTCTCATTTTGAACCCAAACCATTGATGAAGCCAAAAAAAATTATAATTGAATAAATGCAATGCAAGAGAAACTTAATCAATTCAAAAGAAATAATGTATAGACCTTAGTATCAAGACCTAAAGATTATCCAATAACTGATACAAAATGGGTGTATAGAAATAAATTGGATAAAAATGAAAATGTAATTAGGAATAAAGCAAGATTAGTTGTAAAGGATTATAATCAAAAGAGAAAATTGATTTTGATAAAATCTTTGCATCTGTTGCTAGACAAGAAGCAATTAGACTTTTACTCGCTTATGCATGCTTTATGAATTTCAAGCTATTTCAAATGGATGTTAAAAGTGCTTTTCTAAATGGATATATTGTCGAAGAAGTTTATGTAGAACAACCTCTCGATTTTGAAAATCATACTTTTTCAAATTATGTTTTAGATTAAACAAAGCATTATATGGTTTAAAACAAGCACCTAGGGCTTGGTATGAAAGACTAAGTAAATTCATGCTTAATAATGAATTTTCAAGAGAAAATGTAGATACAATCCTTTTCATTAAAAAAGATCATGATGACATCTTAGTAATACAAATATATGTTGATGACATTATATTTGGATCTACTAATGAAACTTTATGTCAAGATTTTGCTAAGCTCATGCAGAGGGAGTTCGAGATGAGCATGATGGGTGAACTAACATTCTTCCTCAGACTTCAAATCAAACAAATAAAAGAAGAGATCTCCATCACTCAAAGCAAGTACATAAGAGAACTACTCAAGAGATTTAGGATGGAGAGCTCCAAAGTAATTGGTACCCCCATGAGTCTATCATGTAAGCTTGACAAGGATGAAGGAGGTAAAAGTGTTGATCAAAAATTTTATAGAGACATGATTGATTCTTTATTGTATTTAACTGCTAGTAGATCAGATATCATATTTAGTGTTTGTTTATGTGCACGATTTTAATCTAATCCAAAAGAATCATATTTAAATGTTATAAAAAGAATACTTAAATACCTAAAAGAAACTCAATCCATAGGTTTATGGTACTCTAAGAATTCATCAATTGATTTAATTGGATATTCAGATGTAGTCTTTGCTAGATGTAAATTAGACAGAAAAAGCACTAATGAAACTTGCCAATTTTTAGGAGTTAACTTAATTTCTTGATTTAGCAAGAAGCAAAATTCGGTAGCATTGTCTACGACCAAGGCCGAATATATTGTAGTCGGAAGTTGCTGTGCACAAATCTTGTGGATTAAGCAACAACTTGAGGACTTTGGCATCAAACTAAACAAAACTCTCATAAGATGTGATAATACTAGTACCATAAATCTAACTAAGAATTCAATCCAACACTCTAGGTCAAAATATATTAAAATAAGACATTATTTCATAAGAGAGCATGTTCAAAATAATGATATAATTCTTGATTATGTTTGTACTGAAAATCAATTGGCTGATATTTTTACTAAGATCTTGAGTGAAAATAAATTTTATGAAATTAAGAGAGAATTGAGAATTTTAGATTTTTTTGCTTAAATATCCTTCTTTTGATCCCAACTTATCCTCTACTAATATTTTTGGATCAATCCTTGAGACTTAATTTCATTACTTTAAGTTAAAAATTATCCATCCTTTTTATTTTTTTCTTGACTATAAGAAGAAAAATTATTTTTGAACTTAATAATAAAAATCATGGATAAATAATTATACTTTTATTTGTCTCATGAATTTATTTGATTATTTTAATAATTTTGATCATTTGATTCATTTTAAGCAACTATTTGTATTTTACATATTTTGATCATATTATTATTTTTTAAAAAAATTAATTAGTATCAAGAAATTATTTTTGATCTTAAAAGAGGATTACTGATGAATATTTATGTCTTGTTTAGATTGATTAATTTTGAAAAATAAATTTAAGAAAAATATTCTTTTTAAGTCTTTTGATATTGATGTCAAGCAAAATATTTCAAAGAAGCTATTAAAACTAAATATTTAAAGAAGACTTTAGTTTTTAATCAATTGATATCAAATAGCTTGACATTTATCTTATATTTTATCGATCTAAATATATATATATAATAATAAAAGGAAAGAAGAGATGATCCCTAAAAAATTGAATATATCTTATAATTTGCTTTGAATGATCTATTTAAAATCTTTAATCTTTGAAATGTTCCATCTCTCTTGAATTTTTGAAGTTTAAAATAATTTTATTTAATGTATTTATATTATTTAAAAAGGAGGAGATGTGTTTTTAATTCATGTTGTTCATAAATAAAATTTAAAAAAAAGAAGGGAAAAGATATTAATTCTAAATTTATTGTGTTCTTTCAAAATGGGGAAGAAAAGCTAAAAGATAAATTTATCCAATAATAATTATGGAAAAGAGGGAGAGAAAATATTATCTGATGGCTTTTTTAGTATTTACTCTTAAAAAATAAGGAGAAAGATGTTTGTTTGTTAAATATTATCTAGTTAGCCTTGACTGAACATTCTAATTAATTTGAGTTAAGGATAATGAATTTTGATTATTTTATGATCATTTTAACTTAAGCCTTCATGTGATTATTTAGTTTAAATTCAATTGCTTTGATTGCCAAATTATTTTTGATAACTAATTGAAGTTAAAACTAATTTGAAATATATTCTCACTCCAAAAAAAAATTAATTTTGATACTTACTTCTAATTTTGAACTCATTTAAAAATATGAATATAATACAAAATTTTTAATGTGCCTTTAAAAGTCTTTGTAAAATTATTTTTGCTCTGATACCATCTTTGTTTTACTCGATACATTTCTGATATATATCTTTTCCGAGCTTAATTGACTAAAATTTATTTAAGAAAAGAAAAGAATGAATAATGAATTAAATGTTGTGCTTGATTCCACTATTCAAATCTTCGAAAATCTCTAATCCTCTTAAAGCTTAAAAGTACATACTTGAAAATCTATTCAAAGAATCATATTCATTCAAAAAGGGGGAGAGCCTTTAATATTTGAGTTTAAGCTAATTTTTTGTAAAGAAAGAAATTTTAAAAGATAAGCTTTTAAAGAGGAGTTGATTCATTTGATTTAATTTAATTTTCTAAATTTTTTATTCAATTTTTTGAATTTGATACATATGTCATTTGACACACCCCATTACATCTCTAATTCCTCATCTGATTCAGATGCTTCCAGCCATAATCTCTATCAGATTTAGTTTAGTCATCTTTGTACTAGGTTATGATCTAGTATCTCTTAGTTGTTTCTATGAGTTGTTGATCAAGACATAGTTGATTATATTTTTTTGGATCAAACTTATGGCATTGGTACTATTGGCTATTTGGGTCATGGATAGTTGTATCCATGAATTTTGTATTTTTTGATGGTCTAATTCTCATGAATACTTTTGATACCTTTATATTTTGTATGTTTAGCACTTATATATTTTGATGACTTGATGTTATGATAATCATTTGGATGTAAATATGTGATGATGTCATTTGAATAATGTGAAATGAAACTTTTGTGAATTGGCTAAATTTTATTAAATCATTATGTTGTAAATTGAAAGTTTTGTTATAAATACTTCTTCTAATAGAAAAACATATGGAATAACTTAAGAGGGAGGCTTTTTTATTTTTGAATTTTAAAATCCTTTAAAATCTTACTTGATGATGTCAAAAAGGGGGACTAGAGTAAATAAAATTAGGCTATAAGCAAAATTAAAGCAAAATTGATAAAAAAAATATAATAAAAATAAAATTGATAAAAGAAATAAGTAAATCAAATACTTTTGCAAATTATTTAAATGCCTAACTATAAGTAATCATCAAACTGCTCTTGATGCCATATTGTTCAAATAATTGAATATAATATCCTAGTATATGATGTAGCATATTCCTTCTTAATTTTTGAAGCTCTCAATTAATGCTTCTACATGCTTTATTTTTGCTTATGCTCAAATATTTTGTCATCATAAAAAAGGAGGAGATTGTTGCTCCAAAAATTGATTTTGATGATTACAAAGCATTTGAGAAAATTACTAATGAATTTGGCTTGAAAAAAGACTTTGTATTTTAGAAGCAAAATCATAATTTTATCAAGTTTTGATCTGAGAGCCTCAAGAGCAAGTATAGAAAATTTTTAATCCTTTGGAGGTAGTCTCATGGTTTTTGGATGCTTATTTTGAGAGAAAATCAAGTTTGAAGCAAAAGGATCGACCCCTAGGTCGTCCCCTGCTGAAAAGGGCTATTTGGCATGCTGTCTCTATGCCAAGGGTCGATCTCAGGGTCGACCTCTATTGTTCCAAAGGCTAAAAATATAGAACGGCTATTTTTTTAGATTTTGTCTCAGAGGTCGACCTCGAGGTCAACCCCTGTGCCATGAGTCGACCCCTGCAACGAAAATTTTTCTGCAATGGCTATTTTTTTTCTTACTTTGGCAGATTTTAATGATTTCTTTAATATCTTTAATGGCTACAAATCTTGTCTAGGATTCTCTCCTCCACCTATTGAAGATTTAAAAGGCTTTAAATAAAAAAAACACAAGGGATTGGTGTGATTCAATTTTAGCCCTAAGGAAAAGTCATCTTCAAGCAAAGAAACCTTTGTTTCAAGTTCACCTACCTCTCAAAAGCTCTTTCAAATCTCCAATAACCTTGAGGAAAATCAAAGAAGCTTCCTCCATTATTGTGAAAAGTATTTTTAAGGTTTTATTTGCTCATAAAGGAAGTTAAACTTGTATTTGATTGTCATTAAATCTTTTACTCTGCTTTACTATTTTGATTCAAGTTTTGGAGGGGTTCTAAAACGTGGGAAGGTTGATCCTAATATTGAATAGGATTGTATTGGATTGGCTTGTATCCAAAAAATAAGTGTTCTAGCTTGGGATAGCTAGGGTTAGAGGTTTCAATGGTGTATTCAGTTTGAATATGGTTAGTGGATTTTAATTTTCAAGTAAGAGCTTGGGGAGTAGATGTAGGTGCAAGGAAAGCACCAAACCATTATAAATCTTGTTTGTTTGTGGCGTGCTTCTATCTTTCTTTCCTTAGTTTGTTAAATTCTTGATCTCTAATCTTTTATATTTTTTCTCTAACCTAAATCGCTTCACACACATGTCTTGCATATCATCATTCAATCTTGATATCTTTAAATTAACTTTAAAATTTTAAAAACCAAATTCACCCCCCCCTTTCTTAGGTTGCATAGCTGGGCAACAAACATAACCTAATTAGTAATTGATTCATTAAATTTAAAGATTTGGCCTTTAATCAAAAGGTTCTCTCACTATTTATTCAAATTGGTAGCCTCTACCTCCAATATAAGGAATTATCATAATTTCTTAGTGGGTACTAGAATCCACATAGACTGTATACGAGTCTAACTTTGGTTGGCCCACCCATGTACATCTATGAGTTGGTTTATAATTAATTACTTCTCCAAACAACTTCTAGTAATTAAATTTTGCCCCAGCCCCTGATCAGTTAGCTTTGACCTTCTCAGAAAAGGATCTAGTTAGGTCCAACTATTAACATGACCATACTTGGCCCATCTAACCAATGAATGATCAGGCCCAACTTTGGTTGGCCTACCTGACCACCATTTAGTAAGATGTATCCAAGAGATCATATAATGAATGATAATTCCATCAATCGATAAGCACAGGCCTTTAGGCCTCCAATGATTATTCAACTGATGGATCCATTATCATCCACTTTAATGGAAGGCTATGATCCAGTTATCATATAACTATTTTATTTTAGGGACCTAATAATTTTAAAAAATTTATTTATAGAAGTGAGTGTTAGATATGTGTGCCCTAAAAGTCAGATTGGCTGACACTTGTTATATACTTCTAAGAGCAAAATTATAATTTTAACTATAAATAATAAAATGGATTATTTTCTATCGTAGTGTGTATTTGAAAGTGTCTGTGATACATCCCTTGAGTTAATGATAATGATAGTCCATATTTTCAAGAATTAAAAATTTAAGACATGAATTTTCATTATTAACTCATAAAATGCTTTCAACCGTAGGATCATCATAAGGATGATGATTGATCTAAAAGGTTAGTGTACGATCATTTTTTTAGGATAGATGAGTCTTGAGTCTATGGTATAGAGCACTGGAGTGAGAGTATAGGTACTCGTTTGAGAACGAGAGCACTAAGCATGACCATCTCAAGCAGTCATCAGAAAGTCTATCTTCTCATCGATGACTGAATTGAAGCTGTAGTAGTGTATCTGGTTCTTTATCCTGAGGTGCATCAGTAGTTCACCTTGAGGGTGTTATAGTTTGACTACACCATAACTCGGTCTCCTAGCCATTTGGAACCCTAAGGTGTATGTTGGCTATAGCATATTCATTGTAGAAATTGGATTGCACCAATAGGGGATCTAGCTACCTCGGTAGATGAGGAGTAGCCTTATGATGATCATGAGAATCAAGTCCATAAGCCCATGGCCATGGTAGAGTGAAATAATAAAAAGAGTTTCTATTAGGATTTTCACATTGGACTTGAATCAAATGATTAATTAATATGACGGATATTAGGGTTTGACGAGATCACCTTAACCCTAATTCGGTTGAGGCTCAAGATAGAGGAACTTAATCACACAGGTAACTACATCGAGAGGTTCATTTTTAGTTCTGATGGATTGCCACCATATGCTGCTAGGTGTCATTGGTGGATTTTGGGAGCAATTAGAATGATTTGGATGATCAATCATACTAGTTATCTAAATCAGAAAAGTTCTGATCCATCAAAAGGTGTTTCGATGATGTCAATAATAGAGATCGCGACATATCCTATTACCATACGAAACTGAACCTAAATGGGTCACATAAATAATGGTTTGGATCTGGATATCATCAATTAGACTAATTCAGTTCAATTGATTTGAATAAGATCCAATTAGATTCAAGAAAATCATGCTAGCACATAATTGAGCCTAATATTCTCCTTTAACAATCATTAAAGCTTGTCTCGACTGAGCCAAATGTATTTGGACTCACTTAGGAACCTTTACTTGGTCAGATTGGAGCTTGTCCAAGTTAGAAAAGGGTTGTTTTAATTTATAAGATAAATTTGAGATAATACCTGCCATTTTCCGTCACTTGCTAAATCTTATCTTTGGACTTTGGTCAAATGTTAATCTTTGACACTTAGACATCTGCCCATGTGTCATGCATCCATAGGAGAGAACATGGGGCTTTGTCCCCTTGCTAAAAAGAAGAAAGAGAGGGGGTGCATGCCTAGGGAGGCATGGGCCCCATGAGGATCATGCCTGGAGTCCCATACAATGGGACTCCAGGTTGCTTCATGATTTCAAATTAGGTGGCACCAAGGAGTCTTGTTTGACTAGTCTTGGTGCCACCTAAGGAGGTTTATAAGGGACTCTAATCTAATTGGATCAGATGATGTCTCCTATCAATCAGATTTAGATCTGATTGCACAAAGAGCTATGATTGGTCGGGATGATGTGGCACTGGATGGCGCAGCCGGATCTATATAAATCCTATCTATGCCTAGAATAAAGAGCTTCTACCTTAGCCCATGCCACATAGCCCCTCTCCCTCCTTCTCCACACCTCCATCTGGTCGTCTCTCTCCTCTCCATGCCCAAGAGGATTTGGGCATGAGTTAGGTGCGATCCAAGCAAGTGAAAGGTGACAGAAAAGGAAGAAGGCAGCACTGCTACAAGAGACAATGGTTGATCTTCAAAAGCCATTTTGAAGACCTTCAAGATCAGACCCAGATTTAATTTTTGGAAGATAGATTAAGAAGAAGAAGATCTCCAGATCCTGTTTGAGTGGATATCGATAGAGATTAGGTACTTGCGTGGCTACATCCAGAAGCTTAGACAAATATCGGGATCATCATAGAGTAATAGGATTACCTATAACAAAGGTATGATTAAATTAGATTTAATTTAATTTAATTTTTATTTTATCAGATCAATAAGATTAGATCTAAAGAGTCTCAAATCTAATTAGGATCTTAGAGCAAAATTTTTGAAATATTCCTATTGATCCAATCAGATCTGAATGAACCTGATCCGAGAAAATAGGATTTCTCTCTTCAGTGAGTAGGTCAGATTAACCAACTTATCATGATCCTCCCACTGGCTTCACCAAGTCAGTTTAAGGGAGACCACTAACAGGCTGGTCTAGGAGCACCTAAATCAGTCACACTGATTTATCTAGCTGACATGGATCAACTCAAATTATCAAGTGATCTGATCAAAACTCAATCTCACCAAGAAGGCCAGGTAAGTGAGATCGATGGAAGGGTCTGCCAAAGTTTGCCTTAGACACCATTGAAAATGGCTAGGTAAGCGGGCTGTCAATTAAAAACCACCGATCGTATGTGCCAAACTTATCTTAGACACCAACTGATTTAATTAGTCTTGATTAGATCAACCTAACAGTTCGAGCTAGACCTCCTAGCCAAGAATCAAGTCTATTTGGTTCTTGTTAAAGATATAGACTTGACCAACTACAACTATTGTAATTGATCTAGAGAATCCTTGATCTAATCTAAGACAATAATTGATTAGATTTAGTCAATTCTCTAATTAAGTCCATTCTTTAATCTAACCTTAGGTCTAACCCAATTAATGGACCTAATCCTCACTAACCCATTTACCCAATGTGTTATAATTCATGTCATAGGATCTTCAATTTACAATCCTAGAACCTAATCAAATAACTTCTTAATTCTTAATAAAGTTTTGGGCTGAGGGTTGGGGTTTGGCTTCCAAAAATAATTTTCATATTTGTAAAATATTTTTACAACATAATTCTATCAACCAAGTTGCATGTTTGATTCATAATCAATATGCAAGTAAAATAAACATGAAATTACTTTAGATTTAATCTAAACAAGTTCATGTAATTGAAATAGTTTCAATAATAATCAATCATAAATCTTTCTAAATCAAATCTAACATATTTATGATGATTAAAATTAGATTAAAATATTTTTAATCAGATTATAAAATTATTAAAAATTATGATCCAAAGCCAACCATCAGTCTGTTGATGGTTGAGATATTATAATTAATTTATTAACTAATAAAAAATATTTTGGCATCTTTTTTCATCATAAGTTTACATCTTCTAGTGAACTCCATTATTGTGATGAAGTTCTTAGGACTATTTAGTTTTGATAAAGAGAGGATTTATCGATTAGTCCTTAAATTTGTTCACGACCAAATGATAGGCTGTTAATTAGGACGACAACATCTATCGAGCATAGGTCGCTATATGCCATATAGGTTGGTTGTCCTATTAATCAAGATATATGAAGACACAGGTATGGCATATAGGTGAGATATATGGGTACATCATTATTAAACATGACCAACTTCAAAGTTTTCTACTGTCGAAAATGTCTCTGATAGGATATAGGTATAAGTATCCCTTAGACCTAAGACCACCTTAGCGACTTACAAGCAACTCACTATGCTTTGGTACCAGACTAACTGAATTTCTAATTTAGCAATGAAAGGCTTCTGGGCACAGTCAAGTACTTACAAAGTCAGAGTGTGATCAAGAAGGAATTGACCACTCCAAGAGTTGGAGAAGAATGTATCACTATATTTCAATATAGCAAAACTTTGGCCAGGGTAATCCATCAGATGGATTCGATATTTGAAATACAATGTGGACAACCTTATTAGAGTTGACAGTTGAACTCTAATGTATCCTACAAGCATTGTAGTCAAGGGGATGAATTATATGGAAACTATATCCGCAAGGGTTCTAAGGATGGTGTTCTACACCTTCGACCTATCCGACCATCGTGTGTCATTGCTAGATGGTCACTTCGATTGATAGAAGAATTTATTTCTATGCTACCGAGTTAGGTTCGGCCCTATGAGGTCATACACATTAGAGCTTATGATCTGATCGGATGGTTAATCAATGATTAAGAATCATTCTAGGGTTTAATAATCAATACGATTGGTGTTTAACCTAATGCAAGTATTTTTGGAAGATCGATTAGTAATTGGATTGCTAATTGACTTAATTTGATTAAGCTAATAGGTTGAGATTAGGTCTAATAAATATAATTTAATTAGATTTGGTTTGGACTTGATTGGATCAAATTCAATTGATTTATTGGATAAGCCAAGTGCAAGGAAGAACTAGTCCTAGTCTAACTAGGACTTTGATTAACCCAATTTTCTAATTTAATAAGAAAATAAATTAAAATTAAATATGATTTAATTTAATTTAATTAAGTTTTTAAATAAATTAAAGTTTTATTTAATTAGATTAGTTTAATTCTGATTTTATTTGGTTAAAAGATCTTGTTTGACTAAGTCAAAATAGGAGTCCTAGTGTGACTAGGACTCCCTATCTCCTTGCACCACCTTGGTCCCAATGCCCTCCATACCTATTTTTAGGTATTTCTCATGGAATATCCCTTTCTTCCTTATTTCCATGCCCCCTTCTCTCCTCCTTTTCATCATAAGGATTTGTTGGAAGACCAAGTCAAAAGAGGAATTGGTTTTGCTTAGGATTCTATCAGATAGAATCCTTATTGACCAAAACATCTTCTCTTAAGTGCCACCCTCTTTTTTAATTAATTCTTCTCTTATTCTATAAAAATAATCTTCTTTTTTGTGTACTCTCCCTTGCTGGTCCACATCAAAAATTATGGAGGAGGTGCCTAAGAGTTGGGCGCCCCAACAACTTTCCATGTTTGGATACTCCTACTCTAGAAATTAGACCTAACTTGGATGCTTCTTTCTCCATATTTATTGGATGAATTTTGTTCTCATTTTTTTGTGGAATATAGATCTTTGGGAGAAGTTTGGGGTGTGCAAAAATCATAGGAAGAAGGTCCTTTGGCATGGGGGTTCCATAGGCACCAAACTAGGTGTCTAGGTGAGAGAAAAGAGAAGAAGAAGAGGATCTTCTTCTAGGGCTGTTTTATTTTCAATCTCTCCTCCCTTTTTTTGAGTTTTTTTTTGAGAGATTCTCAGATTAGAATACTCTCATCTTTCTTCTGAAATTTTGAAGAGTCCAAATTTTGAAGAAGGGAGCATTGGATCGACCATCGAAGAAGGATCAGCATAATACTAGCATGCTGTGCTGATTTCCTGCATCGAACTTTAGATCAGAGATCGTAGGCTCGTGTGGATGACTCCTAAAGGTCGGATGCATGTGCAGCTCATGGCTTCATTCTCAAGTCTATATCAGTAAGTTAGAATATCTAAACTTGCTCAGGTAATAGATTTGATCTATAAACTTCATACCTGCATTTGATGTAGTGTAGATTTAGGTTGATTTGATCAATCTTTTTTTCTCTTATTTAATTTTAATTTTTGATTTAATATCATATATTAATCATATAATAGATCTAAGACCTAGGTGTTTACATGATTATTTAAATAAATTTTAGATTTATTTAGGTCTTTCACTTGAAGATCTTGAAAAAATTTCAAGATCTACCAGTGAAACTCTAGATCTGATTTCTTCAATTGGTATCAGAGCAAGATTCTTATTACATGATTTTTGTGCATATCTAGATTATTTTTTAGATTAGATCTAATTTATAATCTAATTATTAAATTTAAAAAAAAAAATAAAATATTTTAGATTGCACAGACTGCCATAAGGTTGTCCTACTGTAAGGTTTACACCTTACAGTGAATAGGTTGTCCTAATACATGCTGATCTAAAATATTGATCATAAAACAAAAAATTTTATGATCTGATTAAAAATATTTTAATCTAATTTCAATCATCATAAATATGTTAGATTTGATCTAGAAAGATTTATGATTGATTATTATTAAAACTATTTCAATTACATGAACCTGTTTAGATTAGATCTAAAGTAGTTTCATGTTTATTTTACTTGCATATTGATTATGAATCAAACAATCAACTTGGTTGATAGAACTATATTATAAAAATATTTTACAAATGTGATAATCATTTTGAAAAAATCGAATCCCAACCCTCAGCCCAAAACTTAATTAAGAATTAAGAAGTTGATTGATTAGGATCAAGGATTGTGAATTGAAGATCCTAAGATACAAATCATAACACATTAGGTTAAATGGGTTTGTGGGGATTAGGTCCATTAATTAGGTTAGACATAGGGTTAGATTAAAGAATGAACTTAATTAGAGAATTGACTAAATCTAATCAATTATTGTCTTAGATTAGGTCAAGAATTCTCTAGATCAATTACAATAGTTATAGTTGGTCAAGTCCATGTCTTTAATAAGACCCAAGATGGACTTGATTCTCAATTGTTGTCTTAGATTAGATTAAGAATTCTCTAGATCAATTACAATAGTTATAGTTGGTCAAGTTCATGTCTTTAACAAGACTCAAGATGGACTTGATTCTTGGCTATGCGGTCTAGCACAAACTGTTAGGTTGATCTAATTTAAACTAATTAAACTAATTAGCATCTAAGGTAAACCAAACCAGTGGTTTTTAATTGGCAGACCACTTACCTGACCATTTTTTATGGTGTCTAAGGCAAGCCTGGTAGACCCTTCCACTGATCGAACATACCTAGCCTCTTAGTGAGATTATGTTTTGATCGGATCGCTTGACTATTCGAGCTAACCCATGTCAGCTAGGTAAATCATTTTGACTGATTTAGGTGTTCCTAGACTAGTCTATTGATGGTCTCCCTTAAGCTGACTTGGTGAAGTTAGTGGAAGGATCATGATAAGCTGGTTAATCTGACATACTCACTTCTATAAATAAATTCTCTAAAATTATTAGGTCCTTAAAATGAAATAGTTATATGATAACTGGATCATAGCCTCCCATTAAAGTGGATGATAATGGGCCCATCAGTTGGATAATCATTGGAGGCCCAAAGGCCTGGTGCTTATCGGTTGATGAAATTATCATTTATTATATGATCTCTTGGATACATCTTTCTAAATAGTGATTAGATGGGCCAACCAAAGTTGGGCCTAATCATTCATTGGTTGGATGGGCCAAGTATGGTCATGTTAATGGTTGGACCTAACTGGATCCTTTTCTAAGAAGGCCAAAGCCAATTGATCAAGGCTTGTGGCAAAATTTAATTATTAAAAATTATTTAGAGAAATAATTGATTATGAACCTTTTCTTAGATGTACATGGGTGGGCCAACCAAAGTTAGGCTTATGTACAGTCTATGTGGATTCTAGTACCCACTAAAAAATTAGGATAATTCTTCGAATTGGAGGTAGATGCTATCAATTCGAATAAAATAGTCGAAGAAATCTTTTGATTAAAGTTCAAATCTTTAGATTTAATGAATCAATTACTAATTAGATTTTGGTTTCTCTTTGTGGAGACATGGCCACTTCTCTATCACTCTGATCATTGTTGGACAATGATAAGTTGGTGGGACCCAACTTCGGTAGCTGGTACTAAAAGTTGAAGATTATCTTGGAGCATGAATGGATCCTAAATGTGCTGATAGATCTTGCACCTGAGGAGCCAGCTGCCAATGCATATGGAACAGTCAGAGATACTTATTAGAAGTGGCTCAATGATCGAACCATGGTGTGCTGCATTATGCTGGCTGCGATGAGCGATGAGTTCAGTCATAAGTTTAAGAGAGTTCAGCCAAACGAAATGCTCCAAGTATTGGAGGATTCTTTTGGCACACCCGATGATGTTGACAGGCATAAGACTAGTTGTGCCTTCTTCAATGCTAGAATGCAGGATGGTGCCTCTGTCACTGATCATGTATTGTACATGATCGAGCTGATAGAGCGCTTGAACAAGCTCAGCTTTTTCTTGCACAAAAAACATGGGAAAGATGCAATATTGAACTCGCTGCCCAAGTCTTATCTCCCATTCCTTACACATTATAGAATATCAAAGCCTAAAGTGGACTACCATGGATTACTAGGGTTACTTCAAAACTTTGAGAAGGATCACCAACTCCATAAGGAGTCAGTGAACTTAGTGGGAGGTTTGTCTTCTTATTCTCGATCCTTTGGAAAAGGAAAGAAGAACAAGAAGAAGAAAGCCAAAAAGGTGCATGTTCATGCTAGGACACCTATGCAAGCTCAGACCCCAAAGACCAAGCCCAATAAGAGTCAAGGTGAATGCTTCTTTTGCAAGAAGTGGGGGCACTGAAAGAGGAACTGTCCTCAGTACATTGCCTCCCTGAACCCGAACAGGCTGAGAAAAAAGCAAGCTAATGCTAGGCAAGGTATTTATATGATAACTCCTTGCAATTCTTCTATTTATGATATTACTATCTGGGTATTGGATATCGGTAGCCCTTACCATATTTGCAATTCATTGCAGGGGTTGTAGGTCAGTAAGAGATTCGAGCAAGATGAGAGATTTCTGAACATTGGAGATGGAAGATTAGTTCTAGTTCTAGCTTTAGAAATTTTGAAACTTGTATTTGAATCTCATACCATTTTTCTTAGTGATTGTCATTTCTATCCTAGTTTCTTTTTAAATATCATTTCTGTAGGCCTTTTGTCCATGAACAATTATGAAATTTTAATAAAGAAATGAGTTTGTAATATCATTGTGAATGGTGTTACTACTTTTGGTGGACAATTGAATAATGGTGTATATATGTTAACACAACCTGTTAATATAGTCTATTCTACTAGAAGCTATCTCGATTAGAAGTGTATAAGTATAATACTTAATGGCACTAATAGGCTAGGTTTATATGAAGGGAAATCTGATTCCCCGATCCAGGTTCGTTCAGATTTGATCAGATCAAGAGATATATTTCAAAATTTTTTCTCTTGATCCCAATCAGATCTTGATATGTTTCAGATCTAATTCTTATTATTTTAATAAAATAAAATTAAAAAGATAAATAAATCAAATTTAATTACCTGATTGGGTAATCAATTACCCTGTTGATGATCCTGTTTGCAGCGGAAGTTTTGGATCTTAGCCACGCAAGCGCCTGGCCTCTACGGTATCCACTTGGGTTGGATCTGGAGATCCTCTTCTTCTCTATCAGCCTCCAAAATCAGATCTGAATCTGATCTGGAGGATTTCAAAACTCTTTTGAGATGAGCAGTCGTCTTTGCAGCAGCGCAGCCTTCTTATTTTGATCGCTTTCTTTTGATCTGAATCGCACAGAACCAAGATCCAAAACTCCTTTTGGACGTGGAGAGCAAGGGAGAAAGCAGACATGGCAGGAGAAGGAGGGAGAGAGGCAGCTTGGGGTGTGGGGTTCCTCAATTGAATTGCTTCTCAGAATCTGAGTTGGGCGAAGGTGTCTTATTTATAGACTAAGCATGATCCAACTCCTCTCCTCCAACCAATCAACAACCTTGTGAATCAGATCTAAATCTTATGGTGGGAATAGAGTCCCTGGATTCCTCCTTAGAGGGTGCCTAAGACAGTCAAAGTTAGGTTCTAGAGGAACTCTAATTGGAATCCCAAAAAGAAGATGGAGTTCCTTGTCCAACAAGACTCTAGGTGCCTCCAACTTGGCACATGCATGAGGTGGCGGTGTGCCCTCTCCTTGCCAGGTCTGGCAGGGGGAAGGCCCCCACCAGCTCTTCAATAGGTGCATGACATGTGGTCAAAAGTCAAAGTGTCAATGGTCAATGTTTTACCAGTCAAAGGTAAGAATTTTGACCAAAGTCAAAGAACAAGAAATGGCAGGTGACCAAAAATGGCAGGTAGTGTCTTACAAATAAGACAACCTTTTCTGACTTGGACACCTCCAGTCAGACCATATGAGGCTCTGTTTGAGCACAAACTCCTTTGGCTCAGACAGGACACATCTTATTTATGATAGCAAAAAAGAAGAACGTTAGGTTCAATCGAGTGCTCTAGCACCGATTTCCTTGAACCTAATTGAAATCTTCTATTAGATCAATTGAACTAGATCAGTTCAATTGATGATCACAAATTCAAACCCTTGTTTGTGTGCCCAGTTAGGTTCAGTTCTGTATGGTAATGAGATATGTCATGAATCTCTATCATCGACATCATCAAAACTCTTTCGATGGATCAGAACTCTTCTGATATCAAAACAGCTAGAATGATCGATCATCTAAATCATTCTAATTGCTCCCAAAATCCACAGTGACACCCTAGCAGTATATGGGCAACCCATCAGAGCTGAATGCAAATCTCTTGTGAGCTACTGTGTGATTAAGTTCTTCTATCTTGAGCCTCTGATCAGATTAGGTTAAGGTGAACTCGTCAAACCCTAGTCCTGTCATATATTAATAATTTGATTTCAGATCCAATGTGAAAATCTAAATAGAAACTCTTTCTATTATTTCACTCTACCATGGCCATGGATTTCTGGACTTGATTCTCAATGATGCATCATAGGGGCTACTCCTCTACCACCGAGGTAGTAGATTCCATCTTGATGCAATCCAGTTCCTACAATGAACATGCTAAAGCCAACATACACCTAGGTTCATATTGGTAGGAGACCGAGTAATGGGTAATAGTCAAAACTATAACACCCTCAAGGTGAACTGCGATGCATCCAGGTCAAAGAACCAGACACACTACTGCAAGCATCGAGTCAGTCATTGACGAGAGGGTAGACTCTAATGACTACTCGAGGTGGTCAGCTAAGTGCCCTCGTTCTCTAACGATACCTGTACTACTCGCTCTAGTGTCTCCACACTTAGACTCAAGAACTCATCTACTAAAGAGAAAGCGATTGTACACTCAACCTTGCCGGATCAATCAACATCCTCTGTGATGATGTATGGTAGGAGATTTATGAGTTAATAATGATTATTCATGTTTAAATTTTCAACTCTTGAAATATGAATTATCAATTACCATTAACTCAAAGGATGTATCAGACACTAATACACAATGTGATAGAAAATAACTCATTATATTGATTAGTCAAAATTACAATTTTGCCCCTAGAAGTGTATTACATAGTGTCAGCCAATTCTGGCTTTAGGGCACATATACTAACAATCTCCCGATGTCTAAAGCCAATTGGCTAAAGTCTATACAGTCATCTTTTCAGGTGGGCTTCGATCTTCTGCCTGGCCCAACGGTTTGTAAAGTGGGTTTGCCACCTTATCTGCGGAGTCGACTCTCTTGACTCGACCTAACCCTTCCTGGAGGTAATTACGCGGCTGAGGTGGTATCGCCGTTTGCTAGGAAACTGCTTCCGCACAAAAGTCTGCGTCAAGATTGTCGACTTTCGATCAATTATATCGAACACTGACAGTCCGAGTCTATGTATCCTGGACCAGGAGTTTCTCCGTTTACCAAAAGACCAGCATTCATTATCCTTAACTTTCTTCTCAGTACATAAAGATACATTTCAGCAGAAGTCCAGTGTTCTTGCACCTGGATTTCATCACTGATAATCTGCTTTGTGACACTCACAGGCATGGGCTATATTAGGATGTGTAACATAGCATGGGATACATGAGGCTCCCTATTGCAAGAGCATAAGGGATCTTGCTCTGGCGTTCTATTTCCTCAGGTGTGCTGGCCACTCTTTTTGGGAAAGATAATACCATATCTCAGACAGGGTAATAATCCTTAGAGTTTTCCCTACTAAACTCTGCTTTACGTTCTTTCTCTGATTACATCTTCTGTGAAAGTCCTAGCATCTATTGCGTCTATCTTATAGACCATTAATCCTAGAATAAAGGATGCTTGACCAGGTCTTCATGAGAAATTCCTATTGGACAACCACACCTTGACTGAAGTCAGCAGGAGAATATCATTCCCCAAAAGGGTGATGTATCCACGGTACAATACGAGGAAAGACAAACAGCGCTCCCACTGACCACAATGGTTCAATCTTCACTTTTTGATGAACCAAACTTTTTGATCATCATCAATTAAAAGAGTGTTCCACAGTCTGAGATGCTTGCTTAAGTCATATATGGACCTTTGCAGGTTGCAAACCTGTGTGATCAGTAGGCACTGGATGTGAAACCTAGCCATCTTGTTCCATAATAGATATTCTTACCTCAAGATATCCCGTTCAAGAACGTGCGTTTCACGTCCATTTTGCCATATTTGTAATCGAAATAGGCGCAACAGCAAGCAATGTGTGGATGGATTTTTAGCATAAGCTACTTGGGGACAAAGTATCTTGATGTCTATGCCTTCGCAATTGACTATAACCTTTTGCCCACCAATCTAGCCTTGAATGTCTCCACATTCCATCTGCACTAATCTTTCTCTTGAAGATCCATTTACATCCATAGTACTATACCTCTCTGGTGATCTACCAAAGGTCCAGACTTGGTTTTCGATGCATCCGAGTCAATTTCCTGACTGCACTGCCTCTAGCCATTTCTCGGAAGTCCGATATTTGATAATCGCCTCGTTGTAGGTTTGGGGAATCATTCTTCCATAAGCACCATTAACCTACGAAGGAAAATTTCCTCTACATCCTCTGAAACAATACCTACGTTTTTCCAGGGGGACGGGCAACTCTTTCCGATAACTACGAGGGTTGGAGGAAGGTAGTGTTCTTATTGCTCAACCGATTTGGGTTCCACTTGGTCCTTAAGCTCGTCTACTTGTGAGACTTCTCATCAAGTTTGATCTATTTTCCAATGCCGCTTCTTGAATAAACCTATTTCAAAGAAATATGACATGTTTGACTCACATCACCTTTATGGTCTTCTGGAATGTGAAATAGTACCTCTAATGACTTCTCTAGAATACCTATGAATCGAGCTCGTGAAGGACCCTAAATTCTAACTGGTCCGCTGGTTATCTTTTGACATGAGCCGGACAACCCCAAAGTTCCTGCGAATGACTTCAGACTTGGTTTTCTTACGTGCCATATCCAATACGGTGTGGTAGGAACGATTTTAAGAGGAACTCCTGTTTCAGGTAGTAGATGAAGTTAACAATGAGTATCCCAAAGAAATCAGGGAGGTCTGTGAAGCTTCATCATGGATCGAACCATATCTAATTAGAGTCTGCTTTCTCCATTCTAAACCCGTTGAGTTGAGTGTTCCTGTGGAGTCTATTGAGAGACTATGCCATTATCCTTGAGATAGTCTAGGAAATTCCCTACTAAGGTATTTCCCTCCTCGATCTGGTCTCCGAAGAACTAATGGGTTTTCCCTGTTTGTTTTCTACTTCAAAATGTCTGAATTCTTTGAACTTTTCAAAAAGTTCAAGACTGTGTCTCAATAAAGATCTCATACTCGATACCTTAGACAGATCAATCGATAAAGGTAATGAAGTTAGCAAAATTGCCTCTTTAATGTCGGCACATCAAAATGGGCGCAACACAGGTAGGTACAGAGCAAGGAGATATTGTGGCCCTCTCCCCATGTCCAACAAAAAGGAGTTAGTCATTTTGCCTTGAACAAACAGGATTTCACAATTGGATATGACTCCGAAAGTCAATGACTCAATAGTTCCATTTTTTCTCCAATTTGTTGATTCCTAAATTCTTCCTGCTATATGAGCCTAATTCAAGTGCCATAGAATCTGTCGTTGGACTACTGGTCGTTTGCATTCAAACATTTTGCTTGAATAATGAAGCATACCTCCAGAAGGACCTGTCCTTCTTGTTCTTTCAAAGGTGACCAAGTAATGTAGGGCAGTTTCCGCTTCAATGGCCCATTCGCTATTGCAATGGAACACTTCCTTTGCCATCGGCACTATTTCTTTCGATTCTGCTGTCTTCTTCTTTGATCCTTGCCACCTTTTGCTTTTTCACAGACATTCCGTTTTTCTTTCCATAAGACTTTCTTTTGGAAGGAAGTCCATTCGCATAGCAAGAACTGAGCCTTTTGTAAGAACCTTTATAGAAAGCTCAGCGGTAAACATCATATTCATTAACTCGGCCAAGGAATTCTGAAGTTTATTGCAATGTTGTAATTCATGATAAATTGCCCATATGCATCAGTCAAGGATGTAGATATATATCGTTCTGCAGGTCCAAGTCCCAACTCACACGAGCTTCGCAAGCTCTTCCATGTCCTTGATCTTGTCAGATCGTGATGCTTGGACTGAACTGCCGATCAAGCATCTTAACCTTAAAAAGTCATTTTCGTGACTTGATATTGGCTACGCGACTCTGTTCACATCAAACATGCTCCTGTAAGGTGAGCAACATTTGGCGAGCAGTCCCGATATCCTCATGCTTGGCGCTGGAGCTCATCAACATGCAGCCCCAAACATGGTATATCTGGCCCTTAATTAATCTTCGTCAAATCCATTTTCCAGAGATCTCTCTGTTCAAACAGATGGAAGGGCCCGGTATATGTGGAGATCCTGGTCCAAAACATGGGTAAACTTCTCGGAACCCAAAATTAAATTTGTAGTTCTGAGCCAAATTTATAAATTTGGTTCCCAGTCAGTCTATGTGTGTCCAGGGAATACGTTGCCAATGGGTTGACGCAACATATTTTTGTAAAGAGAGTTAAAGATTCTAGTTTTAGATACTACGATTGTTTTGACTTGACAATTTATTTAGAGATTTTATTTTACAACAAATTTAGCTCCCACTATTTTCTCTGGATCCCTACACTCCCCTGTAGAGAATGTGAAAAATCTCCACGATTAATGATTTCTAGTGGGTGGTGCGGTGCCTCAACCAAACTTACTCATCACCCTCACCTAATAGTTATTGTATGGGTTTAGCCCATGAGTGAACAACTCTTGTTCAATGATCTCTCTTACATCATGGGTGCACGCCGAACTTGGTCTCTAATTCTAATGAATCCACCGTATACAAGAAAAGTTGATCCATCCTTAGTTAATCCAGACCACTCACCATTTGCGAATAGACTGGGTTCCTAATTGAGTCTCTCACCGTATCCGGAAAATTGAGCCCAACTCATCCTCTAGCCCATAGCATCGCCAATACCTAAGTGACATGGTTGCATCTTCCGGTGCAACTTGGGTCCACTGTATCAAGCCGAAGAACATGATCACCCCGGTGAAGGGCCCGCACATTACAATGGTGGAAGAACCTCAAGACTGTAATCTTTTCTTAGTGAGAATTGATTCAGTCTCTATTAAACTAGACTTTGGGCTTAGTTCATAACAATTATGACTAACCTAGTGGACATGTTAGCTCGGATATGACCACCTCAAGATTAAGGAAACTGGTCAACAGATATGGCCAGGTAAGTGAGACCAGTGGAAGGAATATGCATTAACTTCGTACAAGAATGATTCAGTCGAGTAAGACTTCCAATTAAAAACCAGTCGGTCGTGCCTGTGCCAAACTTACCTTAGACACCAAAAATTGTTTGAGTCAGAAACCAATTGGTTAGCCCTCACAATTCAGACTCTAAACCTCTAAGCCTAATTTTAGAATCTTGCTTGATCGTGACTTCGATCCTTGACCCATTATCTTAATCCTATTAAGGCTAGTCATTTAAGCATTGTTGATCCATTAACCAAACTCTGATTTGGTTTGATCACCGCTTATGACCTAATTGAGCCACCCAAAGCCCGAACCCAGTATTATGAATATTCCCCTTAAGATCTGAAATTCCGTCATTTTAGACCTATTAATATCCATAAACCTTATTCCTAAATTAAGTATGGGTTTTATAACCAAATATGCAAATAAATCTTAGGGTTCCAGATCTAGGGTTTTGCATAAAGTAAGTTTGGTTCTGAATTAGGACACCACACAGATCCCCTACAACATCATGAAGAACACCCCATCGAATGGGAAGAGAGGGCTTTAAACCCTTCTTCTTCTATGAACCGGACGGCCAAGAGTGAACGCCACTTAATCAGGAACATTCAAGTACTACCCAACAATATCAGATCTATATCATATATCTCAATATAAAAAGTAGATCTTAATCATGGCATATTTGCACATACAGCTGATGTACAACTAATCATGATGTTTCGATCTAAATTATCTCATAATAATCTAAAAAATTTAGATTTAAATTGATCTAATCAAAGTAAAATCTAAATCTATGTACAATTATAGTCCGAACTATTCTACAACTAGTTCTACGACATGCCATCAATCATATCTCATATGATATTCAAAAAATTAAATAATTTTATTACTATTTTTTAGATGTTAAGTTAATAACACTTATAATATAGAAAATAGTAAAATAAAAAAGATCTAAAACATGATTTAATCAAGATTAAACTCAAAAAACATGCAAAGACTATTCTATAAAACTATTCATCTAAGAGAGTCCATGCATATCTTCCTATCTTTTAAGGAATTCCAAAAATCCATTAATTTTAACTTTTTCTGATTTTAGATCTGATCACATCTCATGTGACATCTAAAATCATATTTTCTAATTAAAATAAATTTAAAAATCAGATTCGTAAATAATTTAGAACCATGGCTCTGACTACCAGTTGAAGGAAAATCCCTGATTTCCCGATCCAAGGTTCGTTCAGATTGATCACGATCAAGAGATATATTTCCAAAAATTTTTTCTCTTGACCCAATCAGATCTGTATAATGTTCCAGATCTGATTCTTATTATTTTAATAAAATAAAATTATAAAAAGATAAATTAAATCAAATTTAATTACCTTGAATCTGGGTTAATCCTATTACCCTGTGATGATCCGTTGCAGCGGAAAGTTTGGATCTTAGCCACGCAAGCGCCGGCCTCGTACCTGTATCACTCGGGTTGGATCTGAGATCCTCTTCTTTCTAATCACACCTCTAAAAATCAGATCTGAATCTATCTGGAGATCTTCAAAAACTCTTTGAAGATGAGCAGTCATCCTTTGGCAGCAGCGCAGCCTCCCTTATGTTGATCGTCTTTCTTTGATCTGAAATCGCACCAAACCAAGGTCAAAAACTCCTTTTTGGACGTGGAGAGCAGGGGAGAAGAGACCTATGGCATGGGAGAAAGGAGTGGAGGGCAGCCTTGGGGTTTGGGGTTTCTCAATTGAATTGCTTCTCAGAATCTGAGTTGGGCCAGGGTTCTTCATTTATAGACTAAGCGTGATCCCAACTCCTCTTCCTCCCAACCAATCACAACCCTTTGTGAAATCAGATCAATCGGATTGGTGGAAATCGAGAGTCCCCTGGATTCCTCCTTATGAGGCACCTAAGACCCAGTAAAAGTTTGTTCTTAGAAGAACTCTATTGGAATCCACAAAAGGAGATGGGAGTCCTTGTCCACAAGACTCCAGGCGCCTCAACTTGGCACACGCTCTAGGGTGCAGCGCCCCCTTTCCTTGCAGTTCGTGGCAATGATAAACAAGAACAACGAATAAACCTGTTGACTCAATGAGGAATCCTCGAAGTTAATATTGTGGATCACTTTCTAATCTGTGAGTTTCTATCTTCTTGGTAAAAGATGACCAGGTCACCTTTTGCTGGAAAAAGGTGAGAGAGCCAAAAAGCTCTTAGGTCTAGTACATACTGCTGTATGTTGGCTAATTGAACATAAGTGCAGAGGGGATAGATCTACTTCATTTACTTTCATAGATGAATCATCCAGATATGATATTTCTATCTGATAAACATAAGTCGGATTCTTTTAAAAATGTTCAAACAATTTCCGAAAGTGAAGTAGAAAAATAAAACTGAAAAAGTATTAAAACTCCTTCATCTGATTGAGGAGGAGAATACCTTTCTAGTGAGTTTTTCTCAAACTATCTAGGAAAGAAAAAAATTCTCTCCCAATGGACTCCTCCTAGAACAGCCACAGTCAATAAATGGTGTGTCTGCAAGGAAGAATCGAACTCTATTTAGACCATGGTCGTCGATCCATGATGGGATTTACCAGCTTGGCCGATAATCCTTTTAGAGATATGCACTGCAAATTGGCTTGTTAATCTTATTAATAGGATTCCAAGTAAGTCTATAGTTAGAACCCATATGAGATTATAGAACAGGATGTAAACCAGCACCTTCAATCTTAGGATTTGGGGGTAACGGCTTATGTCAAATGGTTAGTTACAGACTAAACTGGACCTAGGTCTGACAAGTGTACCTTCATAGGGTACCCAAAAAGAGATTCAAAGGATACTATTTCATCATGTTTGATGAACAAAAGTGTTCATCAGCCTTGGGCAACCTTTTGAAAAGAAAGTTCCTTGATGAAGTAAGCGTTACCCTAAGGTTGAACTTAAATGAAGGTCAACACGTAAAAGTCCAAACACAGACTGTTGAAACACTAAGTCAACTTTGATAGATCAATCAGAAATCAAATAGCAAATCCATACCATTAAGGCGATCCAGTAGAGTACCACCGCCATCCAACATACCTAGTGGATTCTTCGTCTAGGATGGGCGACCTCCATCCAAAACTCGATGAGAACGATGAGGATCTTCGATCAACTTATATGATCAATGCAGAGACACGACTCTGAGGAATAGCTAGAAGTATGAAGACCAAAATGATTTCCAGAAGGCAATGATGTATGGACATTAGTTAACCCCCTGAAGGGGTTAAACCTCATTGGGTGTAAATGGATCTTCAAAAGAAAAGGGTGCAAGACGAAATAGGTGGAGACCTATAAAGTTCCGTCTGGTTGCCAAAGAGGTATCATCAGTATTAGGTATTTGGACTATGATTGAGACCATTCTCCCTATGGCAAATGCCTTCAAGTCCATTCGGATCGGTGCTTTGGCCATTGCTGCCCATCTGGAGCATGAAGATCTGGTAGATAGATGTGAAGACACTTTTCTAAATTGGAAAGCTGACGAAAAAGTGTCTAATTATGTAACTTGAAGGTTCAACGTCCATATATTGAGTCCAAGAATGTGCAATGCTTCAGTAGATCCATTTATGGATTGAACGCAGAAATCTTTGACGTAGAATCATGATTTTGAATAAAGTGATCAAAACATATGGCTTTGTCAAGAATGGAGAAGAAACCCTAAACATTTACAAATGGGCAATATGTCTAGCATGGGATTTTCTTTATTTTGACGTGGATGAATATTCTAATTAAATTGGGAAGAAAATCCTGCACTACAAGAAATAAAAGTCCTGATTGTCATCACAATTCTCCATGAAGACTTGGATAAGCACCTACATTCTAGGGATGAAGATCTATAAGAAATAGATTTTAAAAAGGATGCTTGTATATCCCAATCCATGTTTACAGTAGAAATATTGCTCAAGAAGTAACATGGAAATTCCAAAAAGGACTATCTCCGATAGGCCAAGAAAAATTCCTCTCTCTAAAAAGATTGTCCGACACTCTGAAGAGAGAGAGCATACAAAGTAGATTCTATTATGTTTTCGGTAGTGGGGTCTATTATGTATGCAATAACATGTATGAGACGAGATGTTGGCTACCTCTACTACGGAGTAGCGAGTAGATAGCAGTCTGACCCTGAAAAAAATTAACTAGAAGGTGGTTAAAAACCATTCTTAAAGTATTTTGAGAATACTAAGAACTAATGGTTCAATTGTATGGTGAGTTCACGATTGAAGCTTGAGGATTTAGAGGACTTCAGCTTGTCAAAATCTGATCATGATGACAGTAAAAGTGTGTTGGGATATATCTTTACTCTAAATCGTGGAGCCATCTATTGAAAAAGTTTCAAGTAGCATACAGTGGTTGATTCTATTTGCCAAGCAGAGTACATGGCAGTATCAGATGCAACAAAGAAAGCTGTATTGCGCTAAGAAAAGTTCATCATTGAGAATCAAGAGTAGCACCCTCTATTATGGTCAAGGTTTTGCCTCTACTACAACGAAACGTGCCATAGCTCAAGAAAGTAAAACTGAAGGCACACCAGCGAACAAAGCATATTCCATGCTGCTTCCATTTGGTCCATGAGATCATGGATCGTGGTGACGTCGATCTTTAGAAGATCGATGGAAAGAAGAACCTAGAAGACCCCTTCACTAAAGTCCGAGCAATCAAGAAGTTCAACAACCATAAGTCGAAGATGGATATTAGATATTATGCCGAGTGGCTTTAGAATAAGTGGGTGTTGTTAGAAATTGGGTCCCAAAGTCAATCGTCAGCTTGTTGACGGTTGAGATATTGTAATTGATTATTAATTAATGAAAAATATTTTAGCATCTTTTTTCATCATAAGTTAATCTTCCTAATGAACTCCATTGATTGTGATGAAGGTCCTTAGGATAATTTAAGTTTGATAAAGAGGAGGAATTTATTGATTAGTGCCTTAGAATTCTGTTCATGACCCAAATGAATACGGTTTTAAATTAGACGACAGCATTGTAAGGAAAATCCTATTTTCCGAATCCAGGTTCATCCGATCTGATCAGATTCAAAGAGATATATTTAAAAAAAAAATTTTCTCTGATCCCAATCAAAATCTTGAATAGTTTTAGAATCTGATGCTATTTATTTAATAAAATAAAAATAATATAGATAAATTAAATCAAATTTAATTTACCTGATCTGGGTAAATCCTAATTACCCTGTTGATATCCGTTTGCAGTGGAAGGTTCTGGAGTCTAGCCAGGCAAAGCGCATTGGCCTCTACCCGGTAATCACTGGGTTGGACTAGAAGATCCTCTTGCTTTCTTATCACGCCTCCAAAAATTCGATCCTGATTCTGATCTAAGAGGATGCTGTCAAAACTCTTTTTTGAAATCAGTAGTCGTCCTTTGTCAGCAGTGCAGCCTTCTTCTTTTGAGTCGCCTTTCTTTTGATCTTGGCATGCCACCAACCAACGAGTTCCAAAACACCTTTTGGACGTGGAGAGCAAGGGAAAAGAAGCTATGGCGCTGGAGGAGGAGGGGAGAGGTCATCCTTGGGCGTGGGGTTTCTTATTGATATGCTATTAGAATTCTGACGTTGGGCGCAGGGTCTATTTATAGACCTCTTGTGATCCAACTCCTCTTTCCAGTCAAATCCAATCACAACCCTTTGTAAAAATCAGATTCCTAAAATCTATTGGTCGAAAAATAGACCCGCCAAGGAATTCCTCTTAGAGGGCGCCTAAGATCTAGTTCAATACTGGACGTTCTATAGAACTCTGATTGGAATCCAAAAGGGAGGTGGAGTCCTTTGTCCACAAGGACCTAGGCGCCTCCTACTGGGCTTCATGCCGACCCTTGGCCGTGCCGCCCTTCTCCTTGCCAGTTTGGAAGGGGGACAGGCCCCACCCACCAGCTCTCGCAATAGGTTGCATGACAATTGGTCAAAAGGTCAAGAAGTGTCAATAGGCAACGTTTGACTCAGTAAAGGTAGAACTTTGACCAAAGTCAAAGAACAAAAATGGCAGGTGACCAAAAATGGCAGGTAGGTCTTACAATATAAACAATCTTTTTCTACTTGGACAACCTCCTGTCACCAATGAAGGCCTTTGATTGAGCACAAACCTTTGGCTCAGACTAGGACAACTTATTTAGAATAGTAAAAAGAAAACACGTTAGGTTCAAATCGAGACGGTTATTTGGGTTTCTGCTAACACGATTTCCTTGAACTAATTGAAATTCTCATTCAGATCAATTGAAACTGATCAGTTCAATGATGAATCACCATAATCAAACCCTGTTTGTGTGACCATGTTAGCGTTCAGGTTCTGTATGGTAATGGGATATTTCTATTGATTCTCTTACAGATCGTATCATTTTTCCATCGAAGAACTCCTTTCGATGGATCAGTAACTCTTCTGAATTCGAACAGCTAAGATATGATCGATCATCTATAATCATTCTAATGTTGCTCCCAAATCACCAAGTGACAACTAGCAGTATATGGTGGCTAACCCATCAGAGCTGGATGCGAACACCTCTTGGTGCAGCTAACTGTGTGATTAAGTTCTTCTGCTTATCTTGAGCCCGATCAGATTAGGTTAAGGTAAACTCCGTCAAACCCTAGTCTCTGTCA
>QRFJ01000809.1:178451-278523 GCA_006176705.1 Cocos nucifera | reverse complement strand
AGTTTCGGCATGAGGGCGGAGAAAGTTCCCCATGGACGAAGTTGCGGATGAAGGGCCGAACTCCTCAGCTCAACATCCACAAACAAGTTTGCGCACAAACAGGGCGGATCAAAGTTCCCCCCGCGGAATGGAAGTTTCGGGCACGAGGGGCGGAGAGGAAAGTTCTTCCCACGGAAGAAGTTCGTGTGGAGGCCGAACTCCTCAGTTCATTCATTGAAATGAAGTTCGGCATAAGTGAAACTTCCGTAACTCATCGTCGAATGAAGTTCCGGTGGAAAGGCCGAACTCCGAAGCTCATTCATCTCATATGAGTTCGGCACAACTAGGGCGGAATGAAGTTCTCCCGCAGAAAGTCCGGGGTAAGTGAGGCCGAACTCCACAGCTCATCATCTGAATAAAGTTCGACGGAAGCAAGACGGAACTCCCATGGAGGCTCGAAATGAAGTTCGGCTCAAGTGAGGCCGAACTTTCGTTCGAAGCTTAACATCCAAATGAAGTTCGGCGGAAGCAAGACGGAACTCCCATGGAGGCTCGGAATGAAGTTCGGCTCAAGTGAGGCCGAACTTCCGTTCGAAGCTCAACATCCCAATGAAGTTCGGTGCAAGCAAGGATGGAACGAAGCCCCCCACGGAATGAAGTTCGGCACAAGCGAGGGCGGAGCGAAGTTCTCTCCAGAATGAAGTTCGGAGGAAGGCCCCCCGAACTCAGCTCATCGAAATAAAGTTCGATGGAAGCAAGGCCGAACTCTCCCTTTTGAGCTCATCAATGAAGCTCGACGCAAGTGAAGCCAAACTCCACCTTAAAGCCCACCATCACAGTGAAGTTCGGCGCAAGCGGTGGCGGAATGAAGTTCTCTCGCGCATGAAGTTCGGCATAAAGGAGGCCGAACTCCGCAGTAGATCACCCAAGTGAAGTTCGGCCGTGCTTTAGACCGCCCCAGGGCGATCGAGGCCGAACTCCCCCTCAAGTATGTCGCTACAACGAATTCACGGGAGGTGCAATAAAGTTCCGGCAAGCAAAGCCGACCCCCTCTCTGCAAGCAGGGAAGTTCGGACAAAGAAGCATGAAGTTCTCCCATGGAAAGTTTTGCGGGAAAGCGGAATGAAGCTCCACGCAAGCGAAGCCCGAACTTCTCGAGCTCACCGTAAAGGAAGCCCCGACAGAAGGGCGCGAAGAAATCCTCCTCCCAAAAGGTTCCGCAACTATGACCCGCTCCTCTAACACGAATTCTCGACGAAGTTAAGAGCCAGCCACCAAGACCCCGAGGACTACGGCCTCCCCAAACGTGCGCGGTCGAAGCAAGTAAAGCTCCTACCATCGCGACCACGGTCACGACACTGAGGAATACGTTCAGCTCCAGACGAGATTGAGAGCTCGTCAAAATGGGACGACGCGGATAAATTCCTCCGACGCCAGTCTTGAAGAAGGGAGATCGGCTGAAGGCGCGCCGTAACTAGAAAGACAAGAAGGTCAGCCGCCTCGCGGCATCATCAACGCCACCCCAGGAGGAGCTAGGAGCCAGCTATCATCGGCGAATTCATCGTTCTCCCAGCCGACAAAGTCGAGAGAGAAGCATGCTCCGAATTAAGGAGGCCAGCATGTAATAGAGGAGGTCATCTGGATGCCTGAGAGAACTCAGAGGAACAACACCCCGACGACCCTCAAACGAAAATGTGCTTGCAAGTGGCTTCCCCTCGGTAAAATATTCTCCCCTCTCAGTATAATATTATTTCTGACGCGAAAACTATGTGACGACAGGGAAGAAGCAAGCGAAACTAGCCCGTTAGGAATAGGAGGAGAACCTCGTCCTAGCATTGAGACAAAGTCGAAGGCCCCGTCCACAAAGGATGGGATGGGGGGAGAAGCACGGACGACGGTCCAAAGGTGCCCCCACAGCCTATTAGAACAGGAGGAGAACCTCGTCCTAGCGTTGAGCAAAGTTGAGAGGCCCCGTCCACAAAGGATGGGATGGGGGGAGAAGCACGGACGACGGTCCAAAGGTGCCCCCACAGCCTGTTAGGAACAGAAGGAGAACCTCGTCCTAGCATTGAGCAAAGTTAAGGCCCCATCCACAAAGGACGGGATGGGGGAGAAGCACGGACGACGGTCCAAAGTGCCCCCACAGTCGGTAGGAACAGGAGGAGAAACCTCATCCTAGCTCGTGAGCAAGGTCGGAGGCCCCATTTGCAAAGGACGGGATGGGGGGGAGGTGGGGACGGACAGGTCCCATGTGCCCCATAGCCCATTGTGGAACAGGGAGGAGAACCTCGTCCTAACGCGAGCAAGGTCGAAGGCCTCATTCACCTAAAACGAGATGGGGGAGAGGCGAGGACGACGGTCCCCATGTGCCCCCACAGCCCGTTGGAAACAGGAGGAGAACCTCGTTCCTAATGCGAGCAAGGTCGAAGGCCTCGTTCACC
Source organism: Cocos nucifera (assembly GCA_006176705.1). NCBI lineage: Eukaryota > Viridiplantae > Streptophyta > Magnoliopsida > Arecales > Arecaceae > Cocos > Cocos nucifera. The sequence continues at coordinate 276,103 of QRFJ01000809.1, read as the reverse complement.
TAAAATGAGATGGGGGGAAGAGGCGAGGACGACAGTCCCCATGTGGCCCACAACCCATTGGGAGCAGGAGGAGAATCTCGTCCTAACGTGAGCAAGGTCGAAGGCCTCGTTCACCTAAAACGAGATGGGGGAGAGGCGAGGACGACGGTCCCCATGTGTCCCCATGTGCCCCCACAGCCCATTAGGAACAGAAGGGGAACCCCGTCCTGATGTGAGCAAGATCCGAGACCGAGCCTCAAAGTCTACGGCAAGTTCCACTGCAGGAGATGAGATCGCCCCCAAGCGACCACGACAACCTCGGCCGCGGAATAGGAGGTCCCCCCGAGTCAACTTCAGCTGATGGAGACAATGTCACCCCCGAGGAGCTCAACTCCGACCTCGACCGTAGGGGGCGAGATTTACTTCGGCTTCAACATCAGCTTCATCGACTTTAGCTGGGAATGAGTTCCATTCCAACTCCAAACATCAATTGGAGAGGAGGCCTCCCCCAAGCCTCAGCTTCAACTTCAGCGTCAACCTTGGCTGGAGAAGAGACCTCCCCCGAGCTTCAGCCGCGACAAACGCGGGGCCTGGAAGAAGACTTCGGCAGTCGCCCATTTTGGTACTCCCTTCCTTCGAATTTCGAACTCGGGAGTGGGGGGCTACTGTTGGGGATAAATCCCGCTCCTGCCGAAGCCCGGCCCGACGCTCAGCCTAATGTAACCAGTAGCCGCAGAAGAGCTTCGGCAGACGGGCTTCAGCCGAACTCCCAGCGGCCGAGCTTCTTCCAGCAGGCCGAACTGGTCAGCTCCCGAGCTTCTTCCGGACTCCCAGCGTCGAGACCGAACTTCCTGGGCGGCCGAACTCCTTCGGACTCCCCACGGCTGAACCCCTTCGGACCCACGGCCGAACTCCTTCGGACCGACTCCAAGCGGCCGAGCTTCAACGAAGTCCTCTCAGCGGCCGAACTCCTCAGCGGACGGGCTTTAGCGGAATCCCCAAGCGGTCGTCACTCAGGAGCCCGAACTCCTCAGCAGTCGTCACTCGATCGAACTCCTCAGCGGTCGCCCCCTCGACCGAACTTTAGCGAAATCCCTAAGCAGTCGTCACTCGATCGAACTCCTCAGCGGTCGCCCCTCGGCCGAACTCCTCAGCGGTCGCCCTCACCGAACTTCGGCCGACCGAGCTCCTACCGAACTCTCAAGTGTCCAAGCCTCAGCCGAAGTCCAACAGCCGGCCGAACCCCCAAACGGCCGAGCTTCGGATTCTCAGCGGCCGAACTCTTCAGCGGACGAGCCTTAGCTGCATACCTCCAGCCAGACGCCTATGGGAGCCGAACTCCCTCCTATCTTCCTCTTCAGGAGCCCGAACTCCTCCGAAATGGGCACACGACGAAGGCCTTCAACCCTTCATTCGGCAAGCTCTGCAGCCATCACCATCAGTCAGTCCACCGCAGGCGATAGTGACCCACTGTCAGGCGGCGATGGCTGTCACCCTCAATCCACCGCACACGGCACCATCCCGTGAGACTGACTCCATCGAACCTCGAGCGGCCCGCCAGCACGCGGCTGTAGTTGTCACCATCAAGCTCCACTATATAAAGGACCCTTCCGACACGCTAAGGCTAAGCTCTCTGACCTCTAATCTCTCTGAGCTCTCCTCTTCTTCTCTAAGCTCTGGAACTCATTCCGAGCACTCCATTCTTGTTGGCTGAAAACTGACTTGACCGTCGGAGGGTCCTGACGGAGCCACCCCCCACCGACTCCGGATAGGACTTCATTTTGCAGGTCCCGACGGCGACCTCGGCGGCCCCCACTCCGGCTACCTCCGACGACGACCAGTTTCTGCACCAACACCTATTATTATTTCTTCTTCTTTGGGAGATTTAATGAAAGAAAAGTTGCTAAGAGTGCTAAAGAAATACAAAAAGCATTTGGATGGATCATAGCAGACATCAAAGAAATTAGTCCCTCAATTTGTATGCACAAAATTCTCATGGAGGACAACTATGAGCCTACGGTCCAACCCCAAAGAAGACTCAATCCTAAGATGCAAGAAGTGGTCAAAAAGGAGGTAATCAAGCTACTGGATGCAGGTATTATTTATCCTATCTCCGATAGTTCATGGGTGAGTCCTGTTCAAATAGTTCCTAAGAAAGATGGGATTACTATAGTTCAAAATGATAATAATGAATTAATTCCTACTAGGACTATTACTGGATGGAGAGTATGTATGGATTATAGAAAATTAAATGATGCAACTAGAAAAGATCAGTATCCTCTTCCATTCATTGATCAGATGTTAGAGAGGTTAGCTGGACATGATTTTTACTACTTTCTAGATGGATATTCTGGTTATAATCAAATTGTCATAGCAATTGAGGATCAAGAGAAAACTACTTTTACATATCCTTATGGTACATTTGCTTTTAGAAGAATGCCGTTTGGTTTATATAATTCACCAGCTACTTTTCAATGATGTATGATAGCTATTTTTTATGATATGATTAAAATTTTTTTGAAAAAATTTATGGATGATTTTTCTATTTTTGGATCCACATTTGATAAATGCTTGCATAACTTATCTCTTATTTTACAAAGATGTGAGGATACTAATCTTGTCTTAAATTGGAAGAAGTGTCATTTGATGGTACAAGAAGGCATCGTGTTAGGCCACAAGATTTCATGTAAAGATATTGAAGTGGATAGAGCTAAGCTTGAGGTGATCGAAAAGTTATCCATACTGACCTTAGTTAAGGCTATTAGGAGCTTTTTGGGGCATGCTGGATTTTACCATCGACTTATAAAGGACTTTTCTCTAATTTCTAAACCTCTATCTAAATTATTATGTAAAGATATCTCTTTTTATTTTTTTGATGAGTATTTGCAGGCATTCAACACCCTCAAAGAGAAGCTGGTCATGGCACCTATTATGGTAGCACCAGATTGGTCCCTACCTTTTGAGTTGATGTGTGATGCTAGTGACACAGCCATAGGAGTAGTACTTGATCAAAGAAAGGATAAGATTTTTCAAACTATATACTATGCTAGCCGCACTTGACTGAAGCCCAACAAAAATATATAACCACAGAAAAGAAGCTTCTGGTAGTAGTATTTGCATTAGATAAATTTTATTCTTATCTTATTTTATCTGAAGTCATTATATACACCGACCGTGCAGCTCTAAAGTATCTTCTTACCAAGAAAGATGTAAAATCTAGATTGATCAGATGGATTCTTTTGCTACAAGAGTATGATTTGGAGATTAAGGATAAGAAGGGCACAAAGAATTCAGTCACTGACTACCTTTCTAGATTGGAAAACATCACAGAGAAGGAATTAGATATTTGCCCTATCAAGAAGGAATTTCCAGATGAGCGCCTCTATGTTATATCAGGTAGAATGTTTTCATGGTATGCTGATATTATTAACTACCTGGTTGGTAAGATTCTTCCACTTGGTCTTTCTTTTCAACAAAAAAAGAGGTTCTTATCTATTGTTAAATATTATTCTTGGGATGAACCCTTCTTGTATAAGTGTTGTGCAGACTAGGTCATTAGAAGATGCATTTCAGAGGAAGAAAAGAAGAAAATTCTGCATCATTATCATGATCGAGATGTAGGAGAATATTTCGGCCCAACTAGAACAGCTTATAAGATTCTTCAATCAGGTTTTTATTGGCCCTCTCTATTTAAAGATGCTCATACTTATGTCTCTTCATATGACCGCTGTCAAAGAACTGAAAATCTCTCTAGGAGACATGAAATGCCTTTAAACAATATTCTTGTGTGTGAAATTTTTGATGGTTGGGGTATTAATTTCATAGGACCTTTTCCTAGTTCTTTTTTAAATCAATATATACTTGTGGATATAGATTATATTTCAAAATGGGTAGAAGTAATACCTTTTCCAACTAATGATGCTAAGGTAGTTGTTAAATTTTTGAAAAAGCATATTTTTACATGTTTTGGCACTCTTAGAGCAATCATTAGTGAAGAAGATAAACACTTTTGTAATAAATAATTTGAAAATCTGTTAAGCAAATATGGTGTCACTCATAAAATAGCTACCCCATATCATCCACAAACTAGTGGTCAAGTAGAGGTGTCTAATAGGAAATTAAAAAGAATTTTAGAAAAGACTATAAGTGCATCTAGGAAAGACTGATCATTAAATTAGATGATGCATTGTGGGCATATAGGACTGCATATAAAACACGTATTGGTATGTCCCCATATAGGCTACTCTTTGGAAAAGCATGCCACCTCCCTGTTGAGCTAGAACATAAAGCATATTGGGCCATAAAAATTCTTAACTTTGATATACAAGATGTAGGAAAGAACAGATTGATGCAAATAAATGAGATGGACAAATTTTGCCACCATGCCTATGAGAATGTCAGGATCTACAAAGAATGTGCTAAAAAATGGCATGATAACCATATTATAAAAAGAGAATTCCATGAGGGACAGCAAGTTCTCTTGTATAGTTCATGGCTATATTTGTTTTCAGGAAAGCTAAAATCAAGATGGACAGGTTCCTATATAATTACTAAGGTATTTTCATATGGAGCAGTAGAGATCTTTGATGAATCAAAAGGTACCTTCAAGGTAAACAGTCATAGACTGAAAAATTACATTGATGGAAGTTTTGAGAAGGAGAAGAAAGCATTTCAATTACAAGATCCAACCTAGAGTCTTAAGAAAGTCAAGCTGAAGACTATAAATCAGAACTTATTAGATAGGTTGTTTCTTTTCTTTTTAGTTTTGATCATTTTTTTTTTAATTTTTTAGTAATTTATTATTGCTCTTTTACTACTTTGACATGTATTTTCAATTTTGCAGAGAAAAATCAATGAGAGCTCAAGCCAAATTTCAAAGCTTCAAAGAACCAGACTGAATCAAATTAGATGTATTCCTTCTTATTCTTTATTGCTTCTTTACTTTTTCTTTCTCCTTTGAGACAATGTAGAATAAGTTGGGGGGGGGGGGAAAAAATTAAATCATGTGTCAAGAAAAAATCTTGAGCAAAATAGACTGGATAAGTGATAAAAGATAGAAGTATCTGCTAATGAATGTAACGAGTTAAAGAAGTAGATTAGTTGGTCAGACTTTTAGCAGCCTACTTAGGTCATCAAAAGACTATTAGCACTCCTAATTGCACATGCACACTAACAAGATAAAGTAGGTATTAATTATAAGGCCAACTGAGAATTCAATTATCACTGAAAATTGGTAATTAATATACATTCTAATCAAAGAAACTTGAATTTAAGAAAAGAGCTACCTATCTAAAAATAAAGTGTAAAAGATAGAGTATATGTGGATTGCCCAAAGCCTAGTAACTGGGTTTCTACACCTAGGTCAAGTATGAAAATTCACGTAAAATGGTGGAGGGAAAGCCAAGATGCTCAGTACACAAAAAAAAAAAAAAAAGAGGCAGTATGAAAGCTATCTTAATTCATGAGTATAAAATTGGGAATATATAGAAAATTAACAAAAATAGGTGATAAGAGAGGATATATTTATCCTTTAAATTAACACTGAATTGCTAAGTTAGTCATCACGAACACAAGTGCTATAGATCTTTGATGTAATCTAAGAAAGTTATTGATTATATTGATTGCAAAATTTGCTTCTGAAACTCAATGCTTAGTTAGTAGTATTTTCTAAACTTTTTGACTTTTAACTCTAGATTTATTTTTTTGATGGACGATCTTATTGAAACATGGTATTAAATAAAGCATTGCTAAGAGACTAGCAATGACTAAGTTGGGGGGTGTGATAAGTGGTAAAAATACATCAATAAAAATATTAAATTATAAAATAAATTAATCTATTTTTAAAAAATTAATATTTTTATTAATTCTATGTAGGAAAGAAGGCCACCAATATGAAAATCTTATTTTTTGGATCAGATGAAATAAATTTCAAACAAAATGGACTTCAAACAAGCTCGAACTTGAATTTCAAAGGAAATGAATTAAAAAAAAGTCGGCCAGTCTGGTTCAAATCGGCTCAGAAAAATTGGCTCAGTAGACCACCTAGCCCGACCACGCTCAGATCGACCACTCACTGACGCCCAGCTTACGCCATGCTGATGTCAGGATTTTTCACGATGCAGGTGGACCGCTACAGTAACCAAGCAAGGGCATTTCAAGGATTTCATGGGGACAAGCATGCTCCGATTGGCTAAAGAAAGTGGCAGTCCACACAATGCCGAGCTCATGCATGGTCTACAGAGGGTATTCTAGGAATTTTGCTTGATTCGATGGATGTTGTTCACTGGGATTTGATTGAAGGATGGAAATCTATGCGCTAACGAATGGCGGATGCAACTCTCGATCGAGATCCAACGGTGGAGATGCATTATCAATGTTAAACTAAGAATCAAAGGCTCCTTTGGGTGTGACCTGACAGCACAGATTCAATCTTCAAGGTTGATCCGGCGGTCTAAATGAATTCCAACTTGATTTGGATTTTTAAAATAATTTTTGAGTGATTTTTGTCCCATTTATTCGACATCCAACGGTCAGAATTGATCCAGGGCTCTTTTTGAGTTATTTTGAGAGTTTTAAATCCAATTTCAATTGAATTTTGACCTAAGACCACCTGAATTAGCCTATTTAAAGGCCTGTTGCCAGCTATTGTTGAAGAGAAGAGGAGGAGAACAAAAATACAAAGTTCAAAATAAAGAAAAAATAAGGAGAAATAGAGAGAATAGAGAGGAGGTGTTTAGGGAGAGAAGAGAAAGTTTTTTTTGTTATTTTTTTCCTCTTCTTTTCTTCTTCCAAAGGTCGGTACACAAAGTGACTTTCTTCTTCATCGAGTTCTCCACACCAAGAGCAATGGACAACCAATTTCAGCGAACAAATAGTCTAATTTCTTCATGCTTTTTATTTTATTTGCTATTTTTGAACTTGTTATCATGAACTAAATTTTCTTTTACTAAGACTAAGGTGTAGCCACTCTTTTGATGCAATATTCAGTATGATTTATTTAAAATTTTAAATTTTATTCATGAGAAGTATATAAATCTGATCTTAATGCTTTTAGATTACTGGCTTCTAATTGATCTAATGAACATAGATGATACGAACCAAGTACATCTATGTTATTGCTTCTTGATTATATACCTTGCATTATGAATCGAATTAGAATTCATATGCATGCAAAAATTTTAGTGCACTTTGGATGCAGCGTATTTTAATTAGAGGATTTCACAAAACTTAATGCATCGATATTTATTTAAATTATACCTGGACCAAAGGATAATTAATAAATATTGATAATTTTGCTATGCCTGGACCAAAGGGTAGTAAATAAACTAGGAGACTCTACCATCACATGAAATAAAATTAATCTAATAATCTGAATATTGTATTGACTGAGTTGGTGAACCGATTGCCTTAGTAACCTATTGCTCTTAAGTTTAAAACCTTAATAATTACACTCTCTCTATTTTCTTATAATTTTTAATTATCTTTTTATTTTATTCTTTATTTTTTTTAATTCTCATAAATTAGTCTTCTAAATAAAGCATAGAAAAGAGCTTTTTAGTACTTATTTTTCAATCCTCTAGGAACGATACTCTACTCACTTACTTTATTACTTGATCGACTGGTGCACTTGCCATAGCTATAGATTAGCATGCATCAACCCAGCATCCTATTTGGTCTATCTCTATAGACTTTAATTCCTAGAATAAAGGATGCCTTTCCTAGATTTTTCATGAAAAATTCTTTACACAACCACATTTTGACCATAGTCAACATAGAAATATCATTCCTAATTAGGAGGATGTCATCCATATATAGTACGAGAAAAATAACAGCGCTCCCACTGATCTTTTTAAAAACATAGGGCTCCTCCTCATTCTTGATGAATCCAAATGATTTGATCACATCATTGAAATTAGCATTCCAGCTTCGAGATGCTTGCTTAAGTTCATATATGGACCTTTGCAGCTTGCAAACCTTGTGATTAGTATTACTGGATGTGAAACCCAGCGATTATTCCATATAAATATCTTCCTCAAGATATCTATTTAAGAATGCCATTTTCATGTCCATTTGCCATATTTCATAATCGAAATAGGCTGCAATAGCAAGCAATATGTAGATGGATTTAAGCATGGCTACTGGCAAAAAGGTATCCTAATAGTCAATGCCTTCGTGCTAACTATACCATTTCACTACGAGCCTTACTTTGAATGTCTCTACATTCCCATCGGCATCTATCTTTCTCTTGAAGATCCATTCACCCAATAGGTACTATACCTTCAGGTGGATCTACCAAGGTCCAGATTTGGTTCGAGCACATTGAGTCAATCTCTGACTTCATTGCCTCTAACCATTTTTCAGAGTCGATATCTAATATCACCTCATCATAGATTTTGGGATCATCACCATGAACCTCTTTTTCTGTGAGAAACATTTTCTCTGTCCTCTAAAATAGTACTTAAGTACCTTTTGAGGGGATGAAAATTTTTTTCTGATCTACAAGGTGGAGGAGGTAGTAATTGAACTGGCTCAATCTGATTGGGTTCCATAGGTTCCTTGGCTTGTGGCTCTTGGAAGACTTTCTCCTTGAGCCTAATCTATCTTTTGATGCCACCATCTTGAATAAACTAATTTTTAAGAAAGATGGCATGTCGACTCACAATCACATTGTGATCTTTTAGGAGATAGAAAAAATATCCTAATGACTCTTTAAGATATTCAATAAATCAAGCTCTAAAGAACCTATACTCTAATTTATCTGCCTATTATCTTTTGACATGAGCCGGACAACCCCAAATTCTGAGATGACTCAGACTTGATTTCTTACCATGCCATATTTCATATGGTGTGGTAGAAATGGTCTTAGAGAAAATTCTATTCAGTAAATATATAGTAATCAACAGACTATGTCTCCAAAAAAACTCAGGAAGATCTATGAAGCTCATCATGGATCGAACCATATCTAATAGGATCTGGTTTTTTCATTCTGAAATCTCATTGAGTTGAGGTATTCTAGGTGGAGTCCATTGAAAGACTATGCCATTATCCTTAAGATAGTCTAAAAATTTTTGACTAAGATATTTGCCTCCTCGATCTGATCGAAAAATCTTAATGAGTTTTTCTATTTATTTTTCTACTTCAAGTTTGAATTTCTTAAACTTTTTAAAAGCTTCAGACTCGTATCGCATCAAATACACATACCCGTACTAAGATAAATCATCGATAAAAGTGATGAAGTAGATGTAATTATTCCTGATTGGCATATCAAATGGGCTGCATACATCAGTATGTACTAGGACAAGCAGGTCTGTGGCCCTTTCCCCATGTCTCATAAAAGGGAGCTTGGTCATTTTGTCATGAAGGCATGATTCACAAATCAGATATAACTTGGAAGTCAATGGACTCAATAGCCCAAATTTTTCTAATTTGTTAACCATATCTTCAGCTATATGACCTAGCCTAAGGTGCCAAAGATATCTATCATTTAGACTATCCTTAGATCGCTTCGATCCTATGGCATTCACATTTTGCTCGACATTAAAAATAAAAACATCAATATGTAATTGATAGAGATCATTTATAAGAAAACTACTTATAATTTTATTTCTTTTATAAGAATATTACAATGGTCTTTAAGAAAACTAATTACATAGCCTTCCTGTGCTAAACATGAAATAGAAATTAAATTCCTACTTGCTGCAGGCACATAAAAATAGTTCCTAAGTACTAAGTCTAATTCTGACGGTAATCGCAGAGGATAAATTTTCACGACCACAGCAGCAACTCTTGTACCATTCTTGATGCATAGGATTATCTCACCATCTTTCAGTCTTCTGCTGTCCTCAAGACCCTGCATAGAAGTGCACAAGTAAGCACTAGAACCAGAGTCAAGCATCCAACTGGATGTAGAAGAAACCATAAGATTAGATTTTATAATGAGCATACCTCCAGAAGGACCTGCCTCCTTCTTATTCTTCAAGCTGGCCTGGTAAAGAGGGCAGTTCTGCTTCTAATGGCCGTCAATATTGTAATGAAAATATTTTTCTTTATCAGCGGCCTTCTTCTTTGGCTTTGCCTTCTTTTTCTTTCCATCATCCATCTTCTGCTTCTTCATGGACTTCTTCTTCTTTCCAAAAGACTTTTTCTTGGAAGAAGTCTACTCCATAATAAGTACTGAGTCTTTAGAATCTTTCATAGAAAGCTCAGTAGTAACCAGCATATTCATGAGCTCAACCAAGGTATTCTGAAGTTTATGCATATGATAGTTCATGATGAACTACCCATATGCATCAGTCAAGGACTGTAGAATTATGTCAGTCTATAGATCCTGATCTAACTTAACATCAAGCTTTTCAAGCTCTTCTAAGTTCTTGATCATCATCAAACAATGATCTTGGACTGACTGCCCATCACACATTTGAGCCTTAAACAGTCTTTTAGTGACTTGATATTTGGCTGCACGACTTTGTTCATCAAATAACTTTTGCCAGTGAGCCAACATTTGGCGGCTAGTCTTAATGTCTTCATGTTAGCGCTGGAGCTCATCAGACATCGAGCCCAATATGTAATACCTAGCTTTATTATCTTCATCCATCCACTTCTCGAGAGATGCTCTTTGATCAATGCATGGATAGGTTGGTAATATGGGAGGATCCTATTCCAATACATGAGTCAACTTCTCGAAATCCAAAATAATTTTAAAGTTTCTGAGTCAATCCTTATAGTTGGGTCTGGTCAATCTATGGGTGTCCAGGATACGGGCTAGTAGATTGGATGCAGACATTTTTCTATAAAGAGTCAAAATTTCTAGTTAGATTTTATAATTAGACTTAACCAATTACTTAGAAGTTTCATTTTTAAATAAATTAAGCTCCCACTATTTACTCAGATTCCTACACTCTCTTGATAGAAATACGATAATCTTCATGATTATTGGTTTCTAATGGATGTTGCGATCCCACCAACTGACTTACCACCTCACCTAACAATTATTGGTGATGGGTCAACTGGTGAGTGGACAACTCTTGTCTAATGATTCTCTAATCATGGTGCACCCTAACCTAGTCTCTAATTCAAGAATCTCATCATGTCAGGAATATTGATCCACTCCTTAGTTAAGTCAGACCCATCATTTGCACAGATTAAATTCCTGATTGGATCCCTCACCATATCCAAAATATTGAGCCCAACCCATCCTCCAACCCATAGCATCCAATGCCTAATAGACATGGTTGCATCCTTTCGGTGCAATTGAATCACTGTATTCAATCAAGAACAATCAACTCCAGAAAGGATCCGCACATCTACAATGGTGGAAGACCTTAGACTTAATATTTTCTTAGGAAGATTTAATTTAGGTCTCTTTAAACTTAAGTTGACTTAGTCATAATAATTATGACTAACCTAATGACATGGGTTAGCTCAAATTGTTAGTCACCTCAAATCAGAACTAAATCGACATAAATGGCCAGATAAGTAAGACTGATGGAAAAGATATACCATTAACTCGATAAGAATGCATTCAAATTAAGTAGCTTCTAATTAAAAATCAGTCAGTCGTATCTGTCAGACTTATCTTAAAAATCAAATTATTGAATCAGAACCAATTGGGTTAGCCTATAATTTAGGCTCAAACTGTAGAGCCAAATTAGGTCTTGACTTGATCGAGTTACATCTCAATGTGATTCAATCTTGAGCCAGACTTAATCCTATTAAGCTGATCAAATCTAAATTTTCTTTGATCCTACCTAACCAACTCTTGATTCGATTTGATCAACCGCTAGACCTAATTGAGCTACCCAAGCCCAAACTCAATTTTATGAATATGTCTTAGATCTAAAAATTTATAATTTTTAGATTTAATTAATTTCATAATCTTAATTCTTAATTAAGTTTTGGATTCACGAATAAAATATGTAATAAAAATCCTAGGGTTTTAGGATCTAGGATTTTGTAAAAAAATAAATTCTCATTTCTGATTAAGGATGAACGCGCAGCACCCCTAAATGCCATAAGAATATCCCACCGAATAAAAAGAGAGGGCATTTAAACCCTACTTTATTCTTATGATCAGATGGCTATGGGGAACTTCTTAATCAGAAATATAATTTTTTACTATAAAACTAGTTAGATTATATATCACATATAAAAGATCTAACTAATATATGTCTTACATACATCTCATATATCATCAATATACATAGTTTTAGATCCAAAATATCATATATTAAATCTAAAAAATAAAATTTTATATTTGATCATATTAAATATAAAACTATTCTAGACATCTTATAGAACTATTCTATGACTAGTCTAAGCATGCATCTTTCATATCTCATATGAATAAATAAAAAATTAAAAACTTTATTTTCTATTTTTAGATCTGATTACAATAATTATAACATCAAAAAAAATATTAAATAGATCTAAAATTATATTTAATCAAAATAAATACATGATTTACTAGACTACATAGGACTATTCTATACCTAGTCTAGTCATGCATCTCATACATATTAGATCTAAATTATTTATTTTTTAATTTTTTAATTTTAGATCTAATCATATTTGATGTGACATCTAAAATTTTTTAATATTAGATCATAAATAAAAATAAAATCAGATCTAAGATAGATCTAAAGAACCGCTAATGCAATTATGATATTAGTTGAAAAAAAAATCTTATTTTTCATCGTAGAATCGTGCAGATCTGAGATGGATTTTTTAAAAAAAAATTAAATGATCTGATCTAATCTAAGAATTCTTAGACCTAATCATGATGATCTAATATTAAAAATTAAAATAAAAATTAAATCAAATTTAATATCATATCTCATTTGGGTAATCTGATTATCCTACTATAATTCTGATATTTTCTGAGGTTCTGGAAGGAGCCACGCACGCCTAACCTCTATTGGTATCCACTTGAGAAAGATCTGGATGTTTTCTACTCATAAATCTTTTTTCTAAAGATTAGATCTGAATCTGATCTGAAAGTTCTTCAAAAAATTTCTAAAGGCAACATGTCTGTCTCACAAACACCATTGCGTAGATGCTGAATTCTTCACAAATTTGATTGGATCTTCTTCTCATATTTATGCCTAACTTTTTAGGCATGTAGAAGAGAGGGAGAGAGGGGATAGAGGGGTGTGGGATATCTGGAATGGCAGCCTTTGGATATCAAAAATATTTCTACATGAAGAGCCTTAGCGTAAGGGTTCTTATATAAAAGCATAGTACCAAGTTAGAGTCCCTCTTTGACCAAAATCCTCATTTTTTCGACCATTGGGACTCTTAGAATTGATCTCTATAAAAATCCCCAAATTCCATCTGACTTTGATGCCAAAAATCAATCTAGAAGGTGGCAACATGAGTAGAGAAGGAAGAGTCTACTGCACCTAGGACTCTTCCCTCAAGAGTTTGATCCAAATCAAACTCAATCATAACTCAATCTAGATACTTCCAAAAATTATAAAATTTGGTACAGCCAATGTATAATTCATGTTCTATCATATATCCAAAAATATTCCAAATAATTTTTAAATAATTTTTAAAAAGCATCTTATCAAATGATCTTTAATTCTCTCAAACAGGTCAAATTTTGACCCTAGTCTAATTTGACTATGAATGGATTTAATTTTTACAATTAATCTAATCTGAACTTATTTCAGTCAAATAAAAATAAATCCATTCAAAATATAAGAATAAGTCAAATCAAATTTGACTTGGTTGTGATGAATCAGAAAGATTTCAGAAGAAGAAAGTCAGGCTCAATCGTGTGCTAGCATGGTTATCTTGAACATAATTAGATCTAATCCAAATCAATCAAACTGGATTAGCTCAATTAATGACATCTAGATCTAAATTTTTATTTGTATGACCCAGTTAGGTTTAATTCTATATGGTAATGAGATATGTCACAATCTCCATCATCGACATCATCGAAACATCTTTTGATCGACCAAAATTTTTTTGATTCATACAATTAGAATGATTGATCATCAAAATCATTCTAATTGCTTCCAAAATCTACTAGTAGCACCTAGCAGTATATGATGGCAATCCATCAGAACTAAAAGTAAACCTCTTGGTGTAGTTACCTATGTGATTGTGTTCTTCTATCTTGAGCTCCGACTGGATTAGGGTTAAGGTGAACTTATCAAACCCAATGTCCGTCATATGAATTAATCATTTGATTCAAATTCAATGTGAAAATCTAATAGAAACTCTTTCTATCATCTTCACTCTGCCATGATCATGGGCTTAAGGACTCAATCTCATGATTATTATAGGGCTACTTCTCATCTTCCAAGGTAGATAGATCCTCTTATTGGTGCAATCCAATTCCTACAATGAAGATCCTATAGCCAATATACATCTTAGGATTCTGAATGGCTAGAAGACAGAGTTATGGTGTAGTCAAACTATAACACCCTCAAGGTAAACTACTGCTACACCTTAGGTCAAAGAACCAGACACACCATCGTAGCATCTAGTCAGTCATTGATGAGAAGGTAGACTTCCTTATGACTACTCGAGGTGGTCACGCTCAATGTCCTCATTTTCTGACAAATACCTATACTCTCGCTTTAGTGTTTCTGCACCATAGACTCAAGATATGTCTATCCTAAGAAAGCGATCGTACACCAACCTTTCAGATCGATCACCATCCTTATGATGATCCTATGGTCAGAAGCATTTTATGAGTTAATTATGAAAATTTATATCTTAAATTTTTAACTCTTGAAAATATGAATTGTCAATATCATTAACTCAAAGGATGTATCACAAACACTTTTAAATACACATTATGATAGAAAAATAAGTCATTTATTAATTTATAGTCAAAATTATAAAATTACACTTAGAAGTGTATTACAAGTGCAGCCAATCTAGCTTCTAGGGAACACATCTAATAGGCTATTTGTCTATGTGGAGATTAGCTATAGTATCGCTGGAAGATGATTGCAACATAGCTAGAGTAGTTGGTACTCTCATCAAAGATCAACTATTATCTTGATAGGTCGATAGTAATATGATCTAGACGTATTGGCGATGTCGGTATTAATCCAATCTCGTCCTGAGAGAGTGCTCATGATCATGCCATTAAAACCAAATTTTGGCATACAGCTTTGATACGCAGGGCGATATAGAACTGATCTCATCCTGAAGCATTGATTGGCATGACAGTAGAAGACTGATTTTAGCCTAAAGTGCTAGTGGGCAGGACAGTAGGAACCTGATCCCAGCCTTAGCAGTGTTTATAAGCCATCAAATTGTCTGGGTGGTAAATTATTAATGTCATCTGTATAGATGGATGAGAGATAGTAAGACCAACATCTCGTTGATGTCAGTTGCCATAGCACCATATTAATGGTCGTCCTAGGTCGGTATTCAATAGACCTGAGCTTGAAACTGGCTGCATTGTGTTGTCATTAGAATACCATCAAATTAGTGACTTTTCTGATATTACCATGTGGCTAGAGATGATTAGCTGTACTAATACTTGACCCCTATTTTCTAGACTTGAAGTAAAATTTTTTAGACCAAATGTGGAAAGTTGATTCAAAAGATCTCTTTGAACTTATGTCGTAGATAAATGTGCCATACAGCTATGGCCAAAATTAATTATTGAGAGGTTCAAAGCGACATGCCACCTCTTTCAAAAAAGTTTTATTGCATTTGTCGCGTTAAATAATTGTGAAGGCCTGGAGAAAATTTAAGCTCAAGTATACCATGGTTAATATTTGAGTCTAGTTGAACTTGAGTATTGCTTTTTTTTTATTGAGTTGAGTTTGAGCTTAGATATTATTGCCCAGAGGTAGCAACCCAAAAAGGGGGGTGAATTAGATTTATAAAATTTTTGGCCAAATTTAACTCTACACAAGTATGTGCTTTACTTAACTTAATTCAATTCAATAAAATTAACTAGTGTATGCAATGAAATCAAGTGTGAATGAATTTACACAAGAGTTAATCTAAATTAGTAAGTAATTAGCAATTTAAAGCATGCGAGATATGTATATCAATAAAGAAGAAAACATAATACAAACGCATAAAGATTTTATAGTGGTTCGGTACAATCCCGCACTTACGTCCACTCTCCAAGCTCTTCTTGAGAATTTTACTATAATCCTAGATTACAGTGCATTTGTTGTAACCTAGGATCACAAATAAATCTAATTAATTTTGTCGGGCTCTCCAACCACAATCCAACACTGATTGTTTTTTCGGATTCACTATCGACCTAATTGATTTTAATCTAAGAGCACCAACCATAATCTTTATACCATCCAATTACCAGCTTAGACTAGTCTATATCCTAAGTTTCTTCTTCTAGAAAAATTTGTAAAGAAATAAAGATACAAATATAAACATTCAGCATAAAAATAAAAATAAAAATGAATTTTTTTAAAGTTTGAAGAAGTGGCTGTATATGTGCTCTTTTGAAGCTTCACTTTTCTTCAAATGATGCTGAGAGATTGCTTGAGATGTTATGGAAGATAACTCTTGAATGTTCTCTAAAATCAAAGCTCAGTTCCTCTCTTTTTTCTCTCTTTTTGATGTGCAATGAAAATCTCTTACATCCAAAATGATTTTACTTTAAAATCTTTAAATCTTACTTTCCAAATATTTTTTTAGTCTTTAATACTCTTGATGATGGCTGGAGGATCAGTTCTAACTATTGAAAGTTTTGAACTAGCCATTGGAGTGAAGAAATTGAAGAAAAAATCCTAATTTTTCAAACCAGGTTCGTTCAGATCTGATCGGATCAAGAGATATATTTCAAAAAAAAATTCTTTAATCTAGATCAGATTTAAAATATTTTAGATCTGATTCTTATTATTTAATAATTAAAATAAATTCCAATAAATTAAATCAAATTTAATTTATCTTGACGTAGGGTAATCCTATTACCCATTGATGATCTTGTAAGCAGCGGAAGGTTCTGGATCTAGCCACGCAAGTGCCTGACCTCTACCGATATCCACTCGAGCTAGATCTGGAGATCCTCTTCTTCTCTATCATATCTTCAAAAATCAAATCTGGATCTGATCTAGAGGATCTTCAAAATACCTTTCGAAGATCAGCAGTTGTCCTTTGCAGCTGCACTGCCTTCTAGCTTTCAGTCACCTTTCTCTCATCTGGATTGCACCAAACAAGATTCCAAACTACTTTAGGCATGGAGAGGAGAGGGAGATGATGGACTTGGCATGGAGGAGGAAGAGAGAGGCAGCCTTGGGTGTGGGGAATTGCATTGCCTTTTGAGTTGGGCGTAGGGTCTTATTTATAGACTATGCGTGATCCAACTCCTCTTCTTCCCAACCAATCACAACCCTTTATAAAATCAGATCTAAATCTGATTGGTGGAAATAGAGTCCCTTGGATTCCTCATTAGATGGTGCCTAAGATCAGTCAAAGTTGGTTCTTAGTAAAGGAAAATCCTGATTTCCCGGACCAGGTTCGTTCAGATCTGATCAGATCAAGAGATATATTTTAAAAATTTTTTTCTTTGATCTAGATTAGATATGAGATATTTTAGATTTAATTCTTATTATTTTAATAATTAAAATAAAATCAGATAAATTAAATCAAATTTAATTTACCTTAAAGTGGGTAATGCTATTACCTGATGATGATCTTGTGAGTAGCGGAAGATTCTAGATCTAGCCATGCAAGTGCCTGGCCTCTACCGATATCAACTTGGGCTAGATCTGGAGATCCTCTTCTTCTCTATCATATCTCTAAAAATTAGATCTGGAGGATCTTCAAAACTCCTTTTGAAGATCAGCAGTTGTCCTTTGCAGCAGAGCAGCCTTCTAGCTTTCAGTCGTCTTTCTCTCATCTGGATTGCACCAACCAAGGTTCAAAACAATTTTGGACGTAGAGAGGAGAGGGAGAAGGTGGGTTTGGCATGGAGGAAGAGGGGAGAGGCAGCCTTAGGGTGTGGGATTTCAATTCTCCAATCTTAATTTGAGTTGGGCGCAGGGTCTTATTTATAGACTATCTGCGATCCAACTCCTCTTCTTCCCAACCAATCACAACTCTTTGTGAAATCAGATCTAAATTTGATTGGTGAGAATAGTCCCCTAGATTCCTTCTTAGAGGATGCCTAAGATCAGTCAAAGTTGATTCTTAGGAGAACTCTAATTAGAATCCAAAAAGGAGATGGAATCCTTGTCCAACAGGGACTCCTGGGTGCCTCCAACTTGGGCACACGCCAAGGGTGGCATGCGCCCTCCTCCTTGTCAGGTTCTGATAGGAGGACAGACCCCTACCAACTCTCCAATAGGTGCATAATACGTAGACAAAAGTCAAAGTATCAATGGTCAATGTTTGACCAATCAAAGGTCAACTTTTGATCAAAGTCAAAGGATGAGAAATGGCAGGTGACCAAAAATGGCAGGTAATGTCTTACAAAATAAGACAACCTTTTCTGACTTGGACAAGCTTCAGTCAAACAAAGTGAAGGCCTCTAAATGAACACAAACTCTTTTGACTCAGTCAGGATAACTATTTATGATAGTAAAAGAAGAACGTTAGATTCAATTGAGTGCTAACACGATTTTCTTGAACCTAATTGAATCTCAGATCAATTTGAATTGAATCAGTTTTAATGATTCATCAATTCAACCTTGTTTGTGTGACCCAGTAGGTCAGAAATGACCATTTGAAAATATGACATAAACTAGTCGTTAGGCCTATCCCATTGCTCTGGGGTCAATACTTTTTCTGCAAGGATTGATATTTTTTACTCAGGTGTCAATACTTTTTTTTAGGTGTCGATACTTTTTTCTTAGGTGTCAGTACTTGGATAGCACTCAAAAATTCAGCTTTTTATTCAGTTTCTATACAACAGAGGTCGATCCAGGGGTCAACCCTTTCACTAGGGATCGACCCATGGGTCAACCCTTTTGTGAAGCCATGCAAAAATAACGTGTGAAACTGCCCTTTTTAAAAGAGGATCTAAATATATTTTTCTTCATTTTTTGAATTCTGAATCTTTTCAAATTATCTTCAAAAGTTTTAAACTCTTCTCTAATGCTTTCAAGACTTCCAAAAAATATTATCTTGATCTCCAACTTGATAAAATGATAACTTTGGTTTTCTTCAAGCATCTTTATCAATTCAACTTTCAAAATCTTTCAAATTAATTTTCTTCATAATGAGCCATCTAAATTTATAAAAATTTCTTCTTTTAATTGCTTTGGCTTGACATCTTGAGATAATTTTTTTCAAAGATAATTTTTTTAATATGAACATCTGAAAAGATCTACATACATTCTTGAAACACATGATTAGTATCATTTATACTCAATATTTTAGAATCATCAAAGTCAATCAGTGGGTCAACAATCTTCTCCTTTTTGATGATGATAAAACTTTGAGTATATGCATAAAAATAAAATTAATATATTTTAACTAACTTGCTATATAAAATATGAAGTAAGAATGTGTATAAATATAAATGCATACTTCATAAAAGCTCCAAATAATATTTCACATAATTTATATCAATGAGATTAAGGCTACACTTCATCAAATTCATTAAGTTTCTTAAGTATTAATTCTTAAGGCATATACTCAATATACCTCTTTCTCTTTCTGACAATATCAAAAAGCTCATGGGAAGGATTAAAAATATCATCAAAATCAATAAGATATAAGAATTATATCAATTTAGAGATGTATCTAATTAAGAAAATCAATTTAAATTTATCCTCTTTTCTTTGAAGAAATATTTTTTTTTTCAAAAATTAGCTTGAAGTCAAATATTAAAGGCTCTCCTCTTTTTTGAATGAATATAATTTTTTAATCAAATTTTTAAATTTATATTTTTAAGATTTAAGAGGAATAGAGCTTTTAAAATAATTTGATCATAAAATCAAGTATAATATGTACTTTAATATTCAATCATTTTTTAAAAAAAATTTAGTCAATTAAGTTTGAAAAAGATATGTATCGAAAATATATCGAGCAAAGTAAATTAAATAGTATCAAAGTAAATACTAGTCATATTTTTAAATTTATTACTTTAAGTAAAAATTATTTTAAATTTTATTACTTTAAAGTAATAAATTTATTACTTAAATTTTATAATTTTTGTTACTCTCCCTTTTTCTTTCAAATTAAACATCTTTAATTTGATACCATATTAAACTTTAATTAATACTAATTTGGTAATCAATCCATCTTAAATAAATTTTTCTCTTTATGTGAAGATATTTTCAATCAAGTAGTCTTTTAAGAGTAAAAATTTTAGCCTTTTAAGAGTAAAAAAATTTTATTTTCTCTCTCTATCTTTTAAATTGGGAATATTTAATATGAACTTAATTGATGCCAAATTTAAAAATTTAGATTATTTAACTTTTAAATTTAAATTTTTAAATTTAAGTATGTTTTTAATTAAAAGATTATATCTTCTTTAATATTTTTATTTTTTTATAAAAAATATATTGTGAGTTTTACTTTCAAATTCAGATCAAGAGTTCTTCCATTTCTTAAAAATATAGATGCATACATACTTCTCAATTTTAATTAAAAGAACTCTGGACTTTAAAAATTTTGAATAACATAGTCTTGAAAGTAGTTCTCTCCTTTTAATATTAAAGTAGATCATTCAAAAATATATCATAAAAATTTATCTCAAATAATATAATAGCAAGAATATGATCATAAAAATTCAAATTTGAGACATAGCATACTTTTCTTTTACCAAAGATAATGCAATAGAATTTAAGGCAAAAATGATCTATTTGATATCAATCATTGAAGTTTTTGATTAAAAAAGATGAATTAACTAAAATTTAGATCAAATTATCTTAATAAGTTAATTTGAATTGATACCAACAGATCATGCAAAATAAGTCATAAAGAGATATTCTGTTTAAACTTAGATCTTCTTTTTTTTAAGAAATATAATTTAATCAAGTTTAGACAAGGTATGAAATTCTTCATTTTATCTCAAATGAAATTATATAAGCGATGCAAAACCAGATTTAAGACAAAACATTCTTTCTTTCTTTTTTTTTTAACTAAAAGATAAAGTATTAAAGTGTAAGGCAATGATGTACTAATTGATAGAAATTGTAGAAATTTTGATACTAAGCATTTTGAAGTTCAAATCAAATAATAATTATATTAATATCAATTAAACTAAAATTTAGATTAATTATAATTTATTTAAAAATTTGATATCACTTAAAGATTAGGAAAAAATTAATTTGAATTGCTATTATCAAATCATTTAAGTTAAGAGATTTTTAGTTATTATAAAACAAATTATTTCATCCTTCTTCTTAGGAAACATTAAATAACTTCTAAGTTTCAAAAATAGTTTATCTTTAATATTTCAATGATATTTTCTATGCCAAAAAATTTAATCTTTTTAATTTTCTCTTATTTTCTTTTAATTTAATTAATCATTAATATATTTTTCTTAGTTTTATAGAATGAGTACATATTAAATTAATTAAATAAGAATAGAAACAAATAACATCATCAGACATACTCAATTTTTTTTTTTTAAGGATTAGATCAATGGTTCAAGGAGTTTCAATTCAAGAAAATTTAATCAATTTAGATAGAAATTAATATGCAAACAAGTTAGAAATCAAAGATAATATTCAAATCAAATTTTAGAATAATAAAAAAAATTAGTCAATTGGAGTAAGATAATCAAGAGTATCAAGAGGGAAAAATCTAGATGTAGGCTCTATATTTTTTATTTCAGCTAGGAAAGTTTTGAATCCTTAAGATAAAACTAAGATGCAATGCAACATCAAGCATTTGAATTTTATAAATAGATGTTTTATCTATAAATACTTAAATCATGCAATGTTTTGAAAAATTTTAATATTTAAGCATCTTATGGGAGAATATCAAAAATCAGTTTCACTTAAATATTTTACAATCAAATAGATTTATAGATAATTAAACTTCTTTTAATTTAAGTTTCTTAATAGCAAAATTGATATAAAAAAGCTTAAATGTTATGTTGAATTTCAAAATACTTTCATTTTATTTATAACATGATATATAAAGGAGCACATATTAATCTTTAAAAATCAAAGCATTCAAATTATAGTATACATCAAAATTAATTAATCATACCAATATATGAGAACATTGAAAAGTACCTCAAGTAAGGATAAAAAATTATATTGATAGATCTTTAGAAATAATAAAATCAATCAAAATAACTTCAACAAATATTGATTGTATGATGTGAAGAAAATTTAGATTTTACCAACATCATCATCCATCCAAGTCCATTCCCAAGGCATCTAACTACAAGTATTTTTTCATTTCATTCCATTGGATTCTTGGTATACTTGTAAAATTATTTACTAATTTTTAGTACCCAACTTATCTTGGATCCATGGAGATTAGAGCTCATAGTTCTTTTTGAAATCTAAATTTATTTGATAGAAATTTGGTCATTTCTTTTAATGTTGTATTCAAAAATTTTATGATCAATTTTATTATATTTAAAATACTTAATTAAAAAATTTATAAATGAAGCTTTTGTAGACATATTTTTGATAAATTTTTATTTTCTTAATAAATTATAGCTAATTTTATTTTTATCAAAAGCAGCTCTTTGATTGTTTAATATAGCTTGACACTTTTGAGATCCAATTATAAACTTTTCAATTATAGACTTCAAACTTTCAATCTTTTTTTTTAGTTTGATATTTTCTTCTAAATTTTTTTTTTAAAATTTACTCTTTTCTTAGTAGAAAATCTTAGTTTATTAAATTCTTCTTTTAACTTAAGATTTTCTTCAATCATAGATTTTTTAGATTTTAAAAATCTTTTTTTTTAACTAAAAAATTTTTAGATTTAACTATATTATTCTTTTTCTTAGTTAGAATTTTAATTTGTTTCAAAAAAAAAAATTTCTTTGGCCGTGTTTTTCATATTTTTTAAAAGATCTTCTTTTTCATTCAAAATCTTATCTTTTTGTTCAGCCAAAGAAAGATTAGATTTTTTAAGTTATTTATTTTATAGCCTTACCTTCTTATGTTCATCCATTAACTCAGTGAAGGCTTTATATAATTCATTAAAAATAAATTTAAAAAAATATTTATGATATATCTCATCATTTTGAGCCATGAGGCAACAAGTTATTATACCTTCCTCCTCTTTTTCATTCTTCTCTTCTTTGCTTTGCTCCTTCTTAATCAATGCTTTTCTTTTCTTTTGTTTCTTTTTTTTTTTTTTTTTTCATCCTCATGATCTATGAGGCATAAGTTGGGATAAGCTTTCTTCTCTTCATGGGAGCTTGATTCTTTTTTTTTATTTGCTCTTCCATAAGTTATTTTCAATTTCTTCCATATTTGATTTGTTGAAATACATAAAGAAATTGCATTAAATACATTTATGTTTAATAAATAATAAAGTATGTTCATAGCCTTAGCATTTAAATGCATTGATTCTTTATCAATAAATAATGCATCGTGTGTGTGAGGACCATTGACAATTATCTTCCATAGATTATAGTCATGTGCTTGAATGAAGATTTTTATCCTAGCTTTTTAATAAGTATAATTTGAACCATCAAATAGTAGAGGTCGATCAATAGAATGGCCTTCATTAAAAAAAGATTTTATTTTGGATTGCCAAGATCTTTAGCTCTTGACGGTTAGGTCAATAATTAATAATAGAGCACCTACTTTGATACCACTTATTGTCCAGAGATAGCAATCCAAGAGGAGGGGTGAATTGAGTTTATAAAATTTTTGGCCAAATTTAACTCTATACAAGTATGTGCTTTACTTAACTTAATTCAATTCAATAAAATTAACTAGTGTATACAACGGAATCAAGTGTGAATGAACTTAAACAAGAGTTAATCTCAATTAGTAAGTAATTAGCAATTTAAAGCATGTAAGATATGTAAAGCAATAGAGAAGAAAATACAATATAAATGCATAAAGATTTTATAGTGGTTCGGTGCAATCCCGCACATACGTCCACTCTCCAAGCTCTTCTTGAAAATTTTACTATAATCCTAGATTACAGTACGTTTGTTTATACTCGGAATCATAAATAAAATTAATTGATTTTGCCGGACTCACCAACCACAATCCTATACCGATAGCTTTTTCAGATTCACTATCAATCCAGTTGGTTTTAACCTAGGAGGACCAACTATAATCTTTACACCGTCCAATTATCGGCTTGAACTAGTTTATACCCCAAGTTTCTTTTCCCAAAGAAACTTGTAAATAAATAAAGATATAAATATAAAAATTCAGCATAAAAATAAAAATAAAAAAAATTTTGAAGCTCGAAGAAGTGGAAGAATATATGCTCTTTTGAAGCTTCACTTCTCTTCAAATAATGCTGAGAAGTTGCTTGAGATGTTGTGAAAGATAACCTTAAATGCCCTCTGAAATCAAAGCTTAGTTCTTCTCTTTGTTTTATTTTTTGATGTGCAATGAAAACCTTTTAAATTCAAAATGATTTTACTTTAAAATCCTTTGATCTTACTTTCCAAATGTTTCTTTAGTCTTTAATACTCTTAATAATGACTGAAGGATTGTTCTAACCATTGAAAGCCTTGAACTAGTCGTTGAAGTGAAGAAATAACTGTTTGAAAAACTACTGAAAACTAGCCATTAGGCCTGTCCTGTATTTGTGGTCGACACTTTTCTCTAGAGGTCGATATTTTTTACTCGGATATTGACACTTTTTTCTTAGATATTGATATTTTTTCTCAGATATCAGCACTTGGACAGCACTCAAAAATTTAGCTTTCTATATAGTTTCTATGCAACAAAAGTCAACCTAGGGGTCAACCTATTGGTCGACCCTTTTGTGAAGCCATACAAAAACAACATGCCGAAAATGTGCCAAGATGTCCTTTTTAAAAGGGTTCGACCTAAGGGTTGACCTCTTTTATCCAAATATATTTTTCTTCATTTTTTAACTTCCGAATCTTTCCAAATTGCCTCCAAAAGTTTCAAACTCTTTTCTAATGCTCTTGAGGCTTCCAAAAAATATTGTCTTGACCTCCAACTTGATAAAATAATAACTTTGACATTCTCCAAACATCTTTATCAATTCAACTTCCAAAATCTTTCAAATTAATTTTCTTCATAATGAGCCATCCAAATTTATAAAAACTTCTTCTTTTAATTACTTTGGCTTAACATCTTGAGATGATTTCTTCCAAAGATAATCTCTTCAATGTGAACACCTGAAAAGATCTACATACATTCTTGAAACACATGATTAGTATCATTTATACTCAATATTTTAGAATCATCAAAATCAATCAGTGGGTCAATAGATATTAAGGCTAGATTGATCTGGATCGAGTTTCGAGCTCGACCATTTTGAATCAAGTCGAGCTCGAGTCTCTAGCTACTCGACTTAGCTCGAGTCGATTGTACATCTAGATTCGACCAATAGCTACAACACCTTGTAGGAGATTTTGAAGTAAATCAACCTATATAATTTCTTTCCATACATTGTTTAAGAAAACAGACAATCGCTTTCCAAAAGCAGCATTAGTTTGTGTATGGTAGGAGTTTTGCTTTTGTACGCGCTTCTTCGTGATTCTGAACTACTGCACATGTTATCATCTCGTTTAGCAACTCAATCTCTAAGAAATTCTGTGAAACACACACCGAAATTCCGGTCTAAAAGTTGTCTTCTAACTTTGGATTATTGAATATAGTGTGGTCCTGCTGATTCGCACCATCATCGAGAAGGCCTCTTTCACTCCTCAACTTCTTCTAAAGCCATTTGAGCTCATCCTTCAAGCCTAACACCATCACCGGTCATTGCATTATGAACCTGGAATATAAGCATATCTCCAAACGAAAACATCTATGGCCATCGCATCTTTATTTCTTTAAACTAGAAATTACTGGTTCCGCTAGAACCACGAAGCTTCACTACTCAGGGCTTATTTGGATAATCCTATTGGATCCTCAAGATTAGAAACCGGATTTCTTGGAATATAGAATATATAAGTCTAGCCTAGCCCATTTTAGCTAGAGCTTTCTTGGCCTTTTCTTGCGGGGAGAAATTTTTCCTACAGCATTCGGGCTGGCCCGTTCCACAGTTATTTATAGACCTAGTCTAGCCTATAGCTTGAGATCTTGCTTGGACTAATCTACGAATCCTACATGATTTTCATCCCAATCCTACAGGAAAATCCAAATATGTTTTTAGTAGATTATGAATCTACCTCTCTTCCGTAAGGTTTTGGAGGTCATGAATCTACTTGGTGTAGAAAAATACAATCTCTTGTGTGAATGATGCATCGGTCCGAGATTAAATTAATAAAGCACCAGATAAGCACAAGAATAATAGCAAAGGAGAAGAAAAATTCAAGAAAGAAAAATTTTGTTAAGAAAGTATCCAAGCTGAAAAATAGAACTAGGTTGTTTCTTCATCTCTTTATGAGACACCACTGAAAAAAAATAAAATAAAATAAAAAAAGAAAAAGAAAAAGAAAAGAAAGGAAAAGAACAACGATGCCTCCCTCCACTAAGCAAAAATGTTTCACGCCTGTAGAAACGATACCTCTCGCCAAAATGTGAAACTACTTGTTTTTTTTCTAAAAAAAAATTTCTATCTAAGACCTATGCTGCGCAAAGGTTAATTCCTTTCCCACAAAGAGATAAAATAAGTATCTATTGAGTCTATTTATCACTTTAAACTAACTTGGACCAACATTATATAAATCCAACTATTGGATAAAAAGAACTATTTAATATTGTGGGAGTTTGCGATGACTTCAACATTCTCAATTATTCTAAACTCCATGCTGACAATACTTAGCTTGCCACTCAATGCTTCAAAGCACTTGACCATCAATCACTTTGGTGAAGATATATGCTATCTAATTCTTTGTCGTGATTGCAATTAAATCAATTTATTCATTGTGTAATATGCTCTAATAAAGCAACGATAAACCTTCATCACACCACAAACCTAACACTTGGCTCGGCCATGCAAGATGACCATATACCTATTAGGGCATAATCCTAGAGAACATGCAAGGCTTGATACAAAGATTTGCAATTTTGAATGTTTTGTTCTTCTAGATGCATAGACTTTAATACTTATATGCTTATTTTGGTACTGAAATACTTCATCTAGATGTGGTTCTATTTTCTTTTGTTAAGTTATTTTCAATATCTAGATCACAATGTGCACATTAAACATGAACTCATGATTTAAAAATGCCCATAGATTCCACCTGTTTCTTTAATCTTGATGTTACATGCTAAAATTTAGGCGAGCAATGGCCTAAATTTTATAATATGCTTCATAATAGGGAAGTTCATGAGTTCATACCGAACTCATTGTCTTGCTTGCTTTGCTTGCAGACAGTGCTGATTGGGATGATATTTTGGTTAAAGATGTAAAATTTAACAGGAAAAATTGGGAAAAAATAGGTCAAAATGCTCTAATGTTTCACTTTTGGCATGGTTCCAAGCATGCTTATTGTGAATGGATCACAACTGGTAAATAATTTCCCTTGTTGGTTTTCCTGATGTAATGTTCATAGTTAATTTAATGAACACAGGCGAGAGGCTAGAATCTTGGTTGGATGGTAAGAATAAGGTAAATAATTTCCTTATATTTTTATTTATTTTCTGCAGGGTGGCTGATAAGCTTTAGATTCATAGAATACTTTCAAGTTTAGTTTCTTAAATAGTGTTTCCTTGCTAAGAGGGTTGTTTTTTTCCTGTTGCTTAATTTTATCAACAGGTGGCCACAAAATTTGAGCATAGGAGCAGCAAAGGCTGCAACCATGGTCCTCCACATGAATGGCAAGTTTACGGTTCTGTTTGGGTCGTCTTCTTTGCAGAAGATCCTTTCTATCAAGTGATAGCACTGAACTGCTATGTCCGTTCCAAAGCCCCAAACTCAGCATGACAAACTATACAAATGGGAAAAATGATTTGTTAAATAGAAACAGCTAACTGGAACTTGTGCATGAAACTGAGCATTTACTCAAGAATAGCATCCAATATCTACACAAAACACGCTCAAATCATGCCAATAAACCCAAAATAAGTAGTCCACACTCTTCGGTATAGAAATCTGATGCCAAATTTCATTGTAGTACAAGCAAGCTCTTACAGCAGGGACTTCACAGATCTCACACTAAACACCATACCGTAGAGCTATCCGTTTCTTTGGTACTTCAATCATAAATGCTTATAGCTCCCAAGCAGAGAGAAAGTGAAGAATATACCAGACATGGTTTCTTCCTGATCTTCTAAACAGACTAAACTACCATGTGCCCTGCAGGAAGTAAGGGTGTATCACTGCACCTTCCTATCAAAACCATGTCAAAAATAGTCCAGCTGTCCACCCTTCAAACCTTCAAAACACAGTTACACTTCCCCTCGTCGACCGATGGTAAGCGTAAAGTATATGAGAATCATTGTCCCCATGCTTGACCTGTAAATAATTTGCAGACATATCTGGTAACTGTAAAGGAGACAGATGTAGAAGCTTCTGCTTCATTATAGTAGTGCTAATTGTGGCTCAAGAACATCACTAGATAGCAGTAAACATGACCATAAACAGAAAGCTTGACTAAGATCGGGTGTCTAAGAGCCAAGGTGTATAACCAATCACAATTTGAGATCACTTTCCTAAACATGGAGCAATGGCCAACCATGAAGACTAAAAAGACCGAATGGTGGGTATGAAGTCCTTCATTGGTATGATCATATAATGATTCAAACAAAAACGAGTAGAAAGCATGCTTAAAGTTCCAAAAAAAACTTTGAAAGAATCTATATGAGAAAAAAGACAATGCTCAACATTAGGGAATAACACTTATCTCAGTAACATAATTTACAGGACAGCTTGACTGCAACTTAATCCCTTGGTTGGGCTATACAGAAACCAAACATGAACATTTACTAGTTCATTACGGTGAGATAATCTATGTGAAAAGTTTCAGTTAGGCAGCCCTCGCTCCATCCCCATCATGCAAGTATGGATTTTGTAATGCAAGGAGCAGAAAGAAAGCAACCTATCATTCAAATAAGAAATCGATTCACATGACTGAGACAGACTCTCATACTGGACAAGTGTTGATAACTACAGTGAATCTACTCTCACAACTAAATGGTCTTAGAGACAAAGGGACCAACTTGGTTTGCCCATCGGGAAAATGGTTCCACAACATAGCCCAAGACATGGTGTTCAATTATCCAAGACACAGAATAACCAACACTTTTATTTTTCTTCTCCCATGGGCCATCCCCATTGCAGGATCCTCTGGTTGTGGGACCACTGCTTCAACCAGAGTCATTTAGCAACCTCTAAATAATATGCAAGGAACTGAGAAGCTCCTTCCTTGAAAGACAATTCAGAATAATCAGCAGAGGTATTTGGACAGATTAAAGGGAGCAACATAGATCTCAGTTGTTGTTAATCAGTGAACATAATACGGTTAAGATGATGACCACAAAGTTGAAATATTTTTGTGGCCTCTTTCCTGTTTCTCTCATTTCACCTATATTGAGTTGTTCCTCATACAGAAAACAAATCAACATTTCTATGGGTCTCCCAGAAATCAAAATGAAAATGACCATGCTACCACCTCTAACACTGGTCTGGATCCTCGGTTGCTATAATACAGTGAGGATCAAAAAAAAAAGTGCAGTTTCAGGTGAAAATTTGTGTAATCATCTGTCTGCTAAACATTATGTAATAAAGATCTGTAATTAGAAAAGGTCCAACCATTCTCACCAGTTACATAAATGATGATATCACTCGAGCAGAATGTTCTTTTAGCTCAGACCACAATATCCAGCCATTCATTGAGATATAAACTAATGGAATCCGATTACCTCAGCTTCCCAAAGGTTAGTACCATTATTAGAATTAGAGGACCATCAGGGTACTTACATAGAAGCAAAAAGGAGAAGGATTTTCTTCGGGTTGATAGTTGTTAAGCGATGAAATCTCCTACTCCTTCCATCACCGGTATCTGCAACACCGGAAATATTACCGGAAGTTGAAGGTGCTACAAGAACTTTGATTGGCATTGCAGGCTGTTTCAACTGCTCCAGCTGGGAACACCCCACTGTTAAAGCAGAAAAGTAATCAAGACTCACCGTGACATACAATCATTCAATTATGGCAAAGTATTTGTTTAATGACTACAACACCGGCTACAATAAAGATTCCAGTAATGATGTGGCAAATCCAAAATCATACAATAATGAAACATTGATTTCCACAAAGACAAGTAGCTAGATGAGACATTTGAAATTTTGTGTAGTGGAAATCAGATGGTCAGGGTCATTTGATGCATCCAACAGAGAAGGGCTCAATTTGAGAAACTGCAAGTGTGGCCCTATGTTCACGTGCACAGGGATTTTGTAACAATTAAATTGCTGCAATATCTTGTCTTACATACTTTAGATGTAATACAGTATAGATAGGAAAAGCTAACCACAAAGTAGCCAAACTTTCCAGGTAGTTGCATCTGCCCTGCATTCTGATCTAATATTTTAGAATGCAGTGGTTACCAAAGAAGATACTCCATACCTTTAATGACAAGCTTTTTAGATGCCTCATCTACTTCTTGCTCCTCACCATTTCGCTTCTCCATTCTGCTTGAACCCTTACGAGAAAGGGCTTTCTGTTTGTACAATAAAAAAAAAGAGAACCCTTTACCTAACCCTTTTAATAAATGTGGCTAACTAATGGGAATCTAGAAGATAGATTTATTGATAACTAGAATGACAAAAATCATGTACTTAGCAAACTCTTCTTCTTAAAAAGAAATGGATATATCAAACTCACCGTCATTTTCGGACTTCCAGTGCACTTATCAGAGGGCAGTGTAAGGCTTTCAATGTCCAGAACCATATTTCCTGCTTTATCCATAGCTGCAATCTGGTTCTGCAATTATTGGAACAAAGAACTTTATGAAAACATGGAATGCCACCAGAGAAAGGAAAAATTACAGACAGATTAGTTTGCCGTAATGCTAATTAGATCTATAACCACATAAATTAAAAAAGCAAATGGACTGGTGGGGAACAGCTCTAGACTGATCTGTGAATAATTTTATCCTATAGACCTACTGATACTGGATCTCTGATCGTGTATGACAACATATATAATATTTTAATATAGGTTCCAGATCCAAATTTGGAAAATAAGTAACATCTACTGATACCAAAACCAACGACAGCAGGTACCTAAGTGACAATTCACCCTGCATCATCCTAGGACTAGCTTCCCCATTCACTCTAATCAGACCTCTTAATTCCTTATTTGAGTATATTTTCTTCCATTTTGAGGCCACCTAAACACCGATCTTCTTCTAGTGCTTGCAAAACTTCTCCTAAGTTTCCTTTTCTAAGTAAATTCATCCACTTCCAGAACCCACAGATTTATATCCTAAGCCCCCTATTAGACAGAGATTGTTCCTGTACTTGATCAGAACGAATCAATAAGCCATCAAAACCAAGCCCCATTGCTTTAGATTCAATTGTTACCAACTCCTAAGCATTTTTACAATCTCTTACTTCTAATTCTAATCTTGTTTACAACAATTATCTTGTTACAACCCAACAATTCTAGCTATCTTTAGCCTTCAAGCCTCATCTGTAGTCTCAATAATGTTTAATGAGTACAGCATTGAGGATATGTGGAGCAAAAATGGCCCCATTTTATTTTCTGGAAGAAAATGCTAAAGAAGCACAATTGCACAGATATAAAAATTTCACTTACCTGCATGTAGACCTCCTCCATTGCAACTAAGGTTAACTGCTTAAGGGTATAATCAACACCAACTGCCACTGACAGTTTCAACAATTGACCTTCCGAAACTAACCAAAAAAATTGTCGAAAAATTAGCTAAGACGTAAAGCTCCGACACCAAATCAGCGAATTATAGGACCAATTTAGTAGAATTTAAATGATTTTTGTGATGTTCCGAAGGCTGAAGCTCACTATTGATCAATCTACTTCATCCAAAGAGTAAGCACAACAGCATAAAAGATCGAATGAATTGAAAGGATCTAAGTAAATTGTTCGGAGAATTCTTGGAAAAAGTAATTTGCAAAGGATCTAAAAGAACAAATGCACAAAATTTGTTTAGAGGGAGGAAATTATAAACCGGATAAAGAACAATACCTGCTTATAACTTGTCTTCTACAAATTTTCTTAATTTTCAGAGACGAGATCCCAAGATATCTCCGCCATTCACAATACCGTTGCTAGCTCCACAGTCCTGAAAAATCCAAGATATTCATATAACAAAATTAATTACACAACCTTTGTTCATATTTTAATTTATAAAATTGTTCTTTTACCAAAAAAAAATTATGAAATACTTCCATAGCCAAAAAATAACTAATAAACTCGCATGCATTCCTTTCGTTCTCCGCACAATATTTCAGAGCAAACCAAACTAAAGAAATTATGCAATACACTGCAGGTGAAAAGAGAAGAAGATGAAGAAAAATCATTTTAAGATCCTCAGGAAAGGGAGGAAAAAACGAAAAGAAACATTTTTACCTCTCCAAGGAGGCTTGTAAGCCTTACAAAAGTTCCAAACTACCAGACAACATTCCTCAAACCAAGATTCTTCAAATAAAATGGAAGCTAACAGACAGAAAAATGCATAGAGAGCACGAGGATACGAACGCCTACTTTAATGAGGCGGAGAAGAGATGACGAACTGATTCATAAAAGAGAAGAATGGGAGCAATGTCAACTAATAACATCATACTGCCATTAAAGCTCAGATTCCAAAGCAATCCATTTCACTGTAAGTTTAAAAACAACTCCACTTTCTTCTTAAAACACCATAATCTATATATTATAAAAAAAATAGAGAAAATTCTCTGGACCAAGCAACGATGATACCTGTCTCGTTTAGACGTGCTAATGACCACAGGAGAGAGATTGATTGAAGGCAGAGGAGGACAGAGAGCAGGAAGGATAGATATAGCCGTTGGAAGCGCCTCTCTTTCTTGGGAGAGTTTTGGAATGACCACCAACTGTTAAATTATATTTGGAGTTCTCGATGCCTCCGGTGGGATGGTGACCACTGACTCCTCGGAATGGGGTTCTTTTACGCAGAAAAATGGCAAACAGAGACTTATGTCAGACCGTCTTCACCTCGTTATATATCTCATCATCCTCCCCCGATGGCTATAGATATAGAAATATTCCCACTGAATTAAAATATATGAGTCATGACAAGCAAAAGTAAAAGAAAAGGATGGGAGAAAAAGATCCAGTGTAATAAATCACCACATCATTGAGGGACTGCATTTGAATTTGCCATCTACAGAGCCGTTGGATCTACATCCTATGGTGGCTGCGCGCGCAGATACCGGCGAGCTGATCCTCGCCCGTGACCGTGAAAGAGGCTTTTGTCAGTTAGTGCGGTGAAGCAGCGGCAAGATCTGAAGACCGGACACGGGCGAAATAATTTATAGGGATCGGGAGAGATCGGGATACCGACGGTGTGGATAAGTGGCCGCGAGTGGTTTAGAGAATGGGGAGCATAAGGCCAGAATGATCCAATTATGCGCACCGGCCAATTTTATTGGCGACAGGAGACGTCGAAAGAAAAAAAAGTGGAAGCCGAAGCAGAAGAAAGATTGAACCTTTTGGGCATTCTTGGGATCCTCGCTAAAAACTATCTGCATTATTGATTAGAATTATTCTATTACATAAATTTTATTTTTTTAATAAAATAATAATATTTTATTTGATGATTCAAATTTTTAAAATTTTTTGTTTAATTAAAAAGTATGAATAAAAATACATGTCATAGTTAGACATTCCAAATATATTTTTTAATTAAATTATTTAATATCATCAAATAATATGATGATATTTTATTAGATGGTCCAAAATTTACATTATAAAATACTTCTAATCAATAATTTTCATAGTATATATGGGAGGATATAGTAGAATTTGAAGTTAAAATATTATTATTTGATTATCTTATCACGTTTTGTCAAACTACTATAATTATTTGAAGGCATTCTAATAGATTTCATGAATTAAAACAAAAAGATTTACTGGTCGCTATCTACAATTTGATGACATTTTGACTACTGTGGAATCAGAAAATTGTTTTAATAGCACAAAAACAATGAATGGTTTGCATATTTGAAGATAATAAGCAATGATTTTAAAGTTATTCATATATTTATTTATATTTATTTATAACATCTCAACATATGACATCTATAATGTAGATGATTGATTTTATAGATGGTCATGTTTCTATCACGTTCAACATTGGCTAGCTGAAAACTAAATCTACTGAAAGGTGTTTTTTTTATTTTTTTGATAATTTTATTTTTTTATTTGCTACTATCTGATGGATGCCATAATTTTGTTTAGAATAAATGGTCAAATAGATATATATTTAGTTTAATTATATTTTGGGATGCCGGCAAGACACAAAGCCCTAGAGTAAATAGGAAATCAAAAAATAAAATAACACAAAGCAACGTAGGAATGCCCAAATCACATAGTTGGCAATGAAAGATGCCCCCTAATCTACTTCAAAACTTTCCAATAAGAGTGTGGAGCTTCAAAAGCCTCCAAAAAGACAACAATCATCTAAATATCTGATGGTAGAGGATTAAACCCCTCTATTTTAGTTCAGTTCTCTACCAAAGCACAATAATAGCATTCTCCTTATTACTAAAAATTCTTGACATATTGAAGGTATTTATTTTATGAATGATTTTCAAATTATTTTAAAAATTGAACTGATCAATATTTATTCAATGTTCTATGAATTTTTATGAATAATTTAGAAATTGCCTAAATCATTTCTAATAAGTATCAATTGGAATTTTTGGTATCTTTTATTGTTCTTAACTTTCTCGAGTATGAAGTTTTATTTTTATATTATTCTTTTTATTATTAAATTACCTTTCTAGATTTTATCAAATTCTTTATATAAGAGTAGTGTTAAATCAACTTTGTCTATAACTGATAAATTAAGCAGAATTATCATACATTATAAAGCCATTGGTTTCATAATAGCATGACCAAATATGAAGCTCATTTCAAAATGTGTCCACGCCAAAAAATGTGGTTTATCTTTAAAAAATTATCAAACTTTGGAAAATGAAACAAGCATAGATTGATCACCTTATTTGCTTGGTTGTTGACCTATCACGACATTGTAAATCATTTATCTAATTAAAACATCAAAAGCATGAAAAATAAAGGAGTATCTGGTATTATTTAGGTCCAACTCAATGTGCACCTATTCAATTAAATTGGTTTGCAAAAGATTAATAATTTTTTTTTTCATACAAAACACTATATACCACATCTTAACCTATCATCATAAGTAGTTCACATAACAAATGGCCACAAGTCCTATAAGACATGCAAGGCATGCTAAATAATTTCATAATTCCATGAGTAGATTTTTTCATATAAGAGTGAATAAGTAGGAGCATTTACAACATTTATACATTCTATTAGAAAAATTTTAATAACCAAATTTTGGAAATTTGAAAATCCTTTAAACAACACCAGAATTTTTCATTAATACATTTAAAAAAAAAATTCATAAACTTGATCAAAATTTCATTAAAGTAGAGACCATAACTCTATTCTAAACTATGTAACACATTGCCTCACATTGTCCATGCTACTCTTCTATTTTTGAAAAAAGGATGGAAAAGATGAGTTAACAATTCAATAAGTCTCCTCAACATCCCTAGTTGGATCAAGCATATAATATACAAAAGTAAGTACAGATAAACATACATATTATTATTATTTGTAAATGAAGTAAATTTTTTAAATTCAAAGGTACTTTATAAATAGCTTGTAGGTGATAGCAATACGGTGATTCACTTTTGAAAAAGCTAGTATAAAAACTAGCACTACTATCAAAAAGAGCTATGGCAGCGATTCATAACCGCTGTCATATCTCAAAAAATCATTATCATAGATTATGGCAGTGATTTTTTAACCGCTGCTATTGCAGCCGTCGTCGTAACTCTATGATAGCGGTTGTTAGAATCGCTGTCATAGATAGCCTATTACAGCGGTTTATAAATCGCTGCAATAGATCGACCTATAGCAGCGGTTATGTAACCACTGTCATAGATTATCTATAGTAGCGGTTATATAACTGCTGTAATAGATAATCTATGACAGTGAATAATCTATAGCAGCGATTTCTTAACCGCTGCCATAGATCTAATGCAACGGTTGGCACCATTTGCACCAAGGACCTATGGCAGTGG
The DNA here is from genome assembly GCA_006176705.1 of Cocos nucifera. Taxonomy (NCBI): domain Eukaryota; kingdom Viridiplantae; phylum Streptophyta; class Magnoliopsida; order Arecales; family Arecaceae; genus Cocos; species Cocos nucifera. The sequence continues at coordinate 239,867 of QRFJ01000809.1, read as the reverse complement.
TTGGCATGGATATGGCAGTAGTTATAAAATCACTGCCGTAGATCTTGAATAATTAAAAAAAATAAATTTTTTATTTTTTTTATATATTTTATCTGATAAATATAGATATATAACATAAGAAAATATAATAAACATAAAAATTATTTTAAAATACTAAAATTTTATTATCGAATAAAATTTATTATAATATTTTTTTAAAAAATAAAATATATCAAAAGTCTTCTAAATCTATATCATCATCACCGAAAGTTAGAGTCGGAGCTGGAGCTGGAGCTGGAGCTGGAGCTGGAATGTGGGCCAACACATCCTCGAAGCCCGTGACTCCAAAACGTGTGCTGAGCGTCGACATCATTATTGAAAATGTGTTTCAAAGTCAATCATCAGTCTGTTGATGGTTGAGCTATATATTTATAATTATATATAAATTATAAATTAATAAAAATTATTTTGATATTTTTCGTCATAAATTTTATTATCTTCTAATGAACTCCTATATTGTGATGAAATTCTTAGGACTATTTAGATTCGATAAAGAAGAATTTGATATTTAGTCCTTAAATAATTCATGACCAAATGATACGTTGTTACTTAGGACGATAACGTTTATCAAGTATAGATCATTGTGTGCCATATAGATTGGTTATCCTCATAACCAAGGAGTGTTGAGACACTAATATGGTATGCAAGTGAGATGTATGGGTACATCTACACTGAACGTGATCAACTCTAGAATTTTTCTCCTATAAAGATTAGCTTCGATGGAATATGGGTATAAATATTCCTCTAATCTGAGATCATCATGGTGACTTTCAAGCAACTCACTTTATTTTGATGTCAGATTATCTAAATTTCTAATTCAGTGATGGAAGATTTTTAGGCACAGTCAAGTACTTGTGGAGTCTGTGTGTGTATCAAAATGGGATTGACCACTCTTGATTTTAGGAGCTGTGTTCAATTATGTTTTAATTCAGCAAAACCTTGGTCAGGATAGTCTTAGTAAAGAGTCACAAGACTAATTGCTTTGAGATATGACATGGATGTATTTTCTAGGATTGACAGTCTAATCCTGAGTCATCTATTACATAGAGGTCATAGGGATGAATTATATGGTAACCATATTCGCATAGATTCTGAATGTTGCGATTGCGATTATTCGACCTATCCGAACGTCGGGTACTATTGCTAGATGGTCACTTCGACTAATATAGAAATTAATTTCTATGCTACTAGGTTAGGTTCGGACCTACGGGGTCACACACATTAAAAATTTCTACCTGATCTGATAGTTGATCAAAAGTTTCATTGATCTAGAACTCTGTGGTCAAGAGTCTCACTGGACTGAGACTCTATGACCAAGAGTCCTACTGGACTGAAACTTTAAGTCTGACTTGTCTGAAACTCTCTGATCAAGAGTCTCATTGGTCTGAGACTCTATGGTCAAAGAGTCCCACTGGATTGGGACTCTATGACCAAGAGTCCTACTGGACTAGGACTCTAAGTCCTACTTATTTGGGACTCTCTGATCATGAGTCTTAATAATCTAGGACACTATGATCAAGAGTCTCACTGGACTGAGATCAGAGTCTTACTAGATTGGGACTCTGAGTCCTACTCGTCTAGGACTCTTTGATCAAGAGTTTCACTAGTCTGAAACTCTATGATCGTGAGTTTGATTCATTTGGAACACTGAGTTTAAGAGTTTCACTGATTTAGGACTCTTCAAGAGTTTCATATTGATAGGACTCTGTTGCCCAGTAACCCATTCGATTTGGACTCAGATATTTTTTAGAAAATTAGTTAGTAATTTGATTATTGATTAGCTCAATTTGATTGAGTGATGAGGATTCGATCAAGTTTGATTAAATTTGATTTAATTAGATTTGATCCGATCAGATCATGAGATGACCTAATTGCTATGGGAGTTTTGACCCTGATTTGATCAAGACGTAGATCTAATTAATTTTTAATTTGATTAAAAATTTATTGAATTAGGCTAAGCCTAATTTGATTAGATTTAATTTAGTTTAATTGGGTCTAAATTAAATGATTTGGTTGAAACCAATTAGGACCAAGTCAAATGAAGTTTGAATTCAAATTCTCCTATGCTCCCATCATTTTTGACTTTTCCACTCTGCTTCCCACACCCTTCCTTTTGTTTATTGAATATTTTTTTAAAAATAAAATGTGCATACAGAAGGACTCAAGAGGGGGTGTTGGATAAGGATAAGAGGCTCATTTGATTTTTAAAATCAAGTGAGTGGTTAAAACCTCTCAACCACTTGACCCTTATCATTTTTCATGCAGTTTTCTTATGGTATTCAAGTCAATAAATTATGTTAATTTTTGTGCATGTAGAAGAAGGGGTTACCATTAGGTGGTAAGAATTTTAGAATGTTTAGGCATCAGTTCTAGGTGAAAAAAATTTTAGAGTAAAGGTAAATAGGATCCTATAGTACTTTTTTTTTTCTTTATGCCTCTCTTCTCTTGTGACTTTTATCTCTAAGAATATCTTATTTTTAGATATGATCTAAATAGAAATTATAGATCTAAAAGTATCTTTCCATAAAAACTTATTTCATAGAAAAACTCCATACAGAGAGGGCGTGATAGGATTTTTAGTGTGTCAGGGTTTTTGGGTTGAGTGAAATCCTAGATTTAGAAATCTAGGTTCGGATGGAGAGATCGAGTGTTGTGAGCATCGAATCACCACCAAATTTGAAACAAATCTTCATCATCCTCTAATATTTATGTTCTAATTTTTTAAAATATTTAAAAGATAAGAAAGTATACGATCGATCAGATCGATCGTGATCAGCCATTGAAGGCTCCGGCGAGGAGCTAGCACTCCAGTGGGGCTGATCAAAATCAGAAGCTCCGTGTGGACCAACCATAGAGACCGAACATATGTGCGACTATGATATGATACCAGAGCATTATTTGATGAACTTAGATTATAGTGATCGACTATCCGTAAAAAGGTGTTATGTTCTGAACACGTAGATATAGTAAATAGTTTATTACATAGTTTTATTTTTAGATCTATTGATATATGCATGCATATTATGTTTAGATCCTAGTATGTAGAATTAAATAATCTAATATGATCAGTAGATAATTAATTAGATTAATTATTTTTTACTGCATCATTGCTATTTTTGAAATATTTTTTGGAAGTAGCATGGCAAATCCTGCATTATTTTCTTCAATTGGTATCAGAGCAAGGTTCTTTAAACATGATATGCTTGCATATTTAGATTAATAATTTAGATTTAATCTAAATATTGATCTAATAATTATAATAATTAAATTTAAAAAATTAAAATTCACATTGCATGGACTGTAGGTTATCCTACTGTAGGATTTATCTCCTACAGTGAAAAAATTATCCTGGTATGTTATTGATCTATAATGTTAATCATAAAATTACTAAATTTAATCTAATATTTTTATGATTTAATTATATTAGACTTTAATCTAATTTATGATCATGAATGCATAATTAGATAAAATTTGATTCATGATTTCACGATTATGTAGTGTACATAGCTTCAGATTAAACTCTACAACTAGTGTTGTTTGCAAATTGAGATAATTTAATTTTAAAATGAGTCGACTCAATTGGTGAATAATGCTAAGTTATAAAAAAAATTTTAAAATTAAAAATATTTTTAAAATATCGAATCCTCACCCTCAGCCCATGAACTTAATTAAACATTAAGTATAATGATTTAGTATTTAGAATTGTGAATTAAGACTCTAAGTCATTAATCATAAACTTGTGGGTTATTGGGTTAGCTGAATTAGGTCCATAAATTAGGTTAGACCTAAGGTTAGTTAAAAGATAGACTAATTTAGAATAATTGATCAAATCTAATTAAATGTTAATTTAGATTAGGTCAAGGACTCTATAGACTCAATTATAATAGTTGTAGTTGGTCAAGGACTTGCCTTTAACAAGGACCAAATGGACTTGATTCAAGGCTATGTGATCGAATCCAAAATTACTAGGTTGGTTAAATTAAAACTAATAAACTGGATGGCGTCTAAGGTAAGTTTAGCAGTTTGATCAGTAATTTTTAATTGGGAGCTACTCGCACTGATTCGATCTTTGATGAGTTAATGGCATATCCCTTCTACTGATCCCACTTATATGGCCATCCTGGTGAGTTAGATTTTGATTAAATTACTTGATGATTTGGGCTCACCCATATCTATTAGGTAAATCAGTCTGACTGATTTAGGTGCTCCTAATGCCAACTTAGATTAGATTCTTTTCTGACTTGATAAAGTCAGTGGAAGGATCGAAATTGGCTCGCTGAATTTTCTTAAATTGGTTAACTAAATCCTCTAAAATTATTAGATCCTTAAAAATGAAATAGTTATATAGATAACTAAATCATAGCCTCCCATTAAGTTGCGTGATAATGGGTTCATTAGTATAATGATCATTGAAGGCCCAAAGGCCTGGTGATTATTGACTAATGAAATTATCATTCATAAAATGATAATTTGGTTAAGTCTTTTTGATGGTGGTTAGGTTGTTCGACCAAGTCGGACTTGATCATTTATTGGTTAGATAAGACCAAATATAGTCATGTTAATGGTTGGACCTAACCGAACCTTTTTTAGTGGAGGTTAAAGCCTACTGATTAGATCTATGGGGCAAAATCAATGTTACTAGAAGTTATTTAGAGAAATAATTAATTTTGAATCTATCCATAGGTGCATATGGGTTGACCAATCAAAGTTGGGCTCATGTGTACCCACTAAGAAATTAGAGTAATTCCTCAAATTGGAGTAGAGGCTACCAATTCATATAAAATAATGGAAGGACCTTTAGACTGAAGTCCAAATCTTTAGGATTAATAATTCATATACTAATTAGGTTTGATTTTTTTTTTGTGCAGACATGGCCACTAACCTATCGCTCCGATCATTATTAGATCATGATAAATTAATGGGATCCAACTATGATAGCTGGTACCATAAGTTGAAAATCGTTCTGGAGCATGAGTGGATCCTTTATGTGGTAACGGATCAAGCACCTGAGGAGCCAGCCCCAAATGCTAGGAAAGCGGTGCGAGATACTTATCTAAAGTGGCTCAATGACTGCGCCACCATTCGATGTATAATGCTGGTGGCAATGAATGATGAGTTCAGCCGTAGATTTAAAAATGCCCGGCCATATGAGATGCTTCAAATATTGAACGACTCTTTTGGCATGCCGGACAATGTTGAAAGGCATAAAATAAGTTGTGCTATTTTCAATGCTCGAATGAGGGATGGAGCCTCAGTCATCGATCATGTATTGTACATGATTGAGATGATTGAGCACCTTAGAAAGTTGGGCTTTCTCCTGTATGAGTAGCTCGATAAGGATGCGATCCTTAATTCTTTGCCCAAGTTCTTCCTCCCCTTTCTAACTCATTTTAGAATGACAAAGCCTATAGTGAACTACCATGGTTTGTTGGAGTTGCTGCAGAACTTTGAGAAGGATCACCAACTCTATAAGAAGATGGTGAATGTATTGCGAGGGTCTTCTTCTGGTCATTGACCCTTTAAGAAAGAAAAGAAGAACAAGAAGAAGAAAAATAAGAAGGTGCAGCTGCATGCTGGGATGACTGCATAGGGTCAGACCTAGAACTGCAAGCCCATCCAGAGTCAGAGTGCTTCTTCTGCAAGAAGCAGGGGCACTGGAAAAGAAACTGTCCTCTATACATTGCCTTCCTAAATCTGAACAGGCTGAGAAAGAAGCAAGTGGTTGCTGGGCAAGATAATTATATGATAACATGTTACAATTTTTTTCTTATTTGATTCTACTACCTGAGTATTAGATACTGAAAGCCCTTATAATATTTGTAATTCTATGTAGGGCTTACAGGTCAGTAGGAGATTTGATCAAGATGAGAGGTTCCTGAATGTTGGAGATGGAAGACAAGTTTCAATTCTAGCTTTAGGAATCATGAACCTTATAGTCAATTCAAATAAAGTTATTCTTAATGAATGTCATTATTGTCCAACTTTTTTATTGAATGTCATTTCTCTAGGCCTTTTGGCCATGAATAGTTTTGAAATATCAATAAAAGAAAAAAATTTATAATGCCATTTTGAATGGTATTACAATTTTGATTGGATAATTGCATAATAGAATTTATTTACTTTTTATGCATGTTAACGTGATTCAATCCTTTAGTAAATGCCCTAGAATTAGTGATGTGTCTGATGTCTACCTTTGACACTGTAGGCTAGGTCATATTAACAAGAATAGAATTAATAGGTTAGCTCAAGAAGAAATTCTTGAGGTTAATGATTGTGAGTCACTTCCGACCTGCGAGTTCTGTCTTCTTGGTAAGATGATCAAGTCATCTTTTACTGAAAAAGGTGAACGAGCTACTGAACTCTTGAGTTTAGTATATTTGGATGTATATGGACCCATTAGCTCAAGTGTCAAAGGTAGATATTTCTACTTTATAACCTTCACAGATGACCTATCGAGGTATGGGTATGTCTATTTAATGAAGCATAAGTCGGAGTCGTTTAAAATATTCAAACTATTTCGAAATGAGGTAGAAAAGCAAACTGAGAAGAGTATTAAAACTTTTCGATCTGACTGAGGGGGTGAGTACCTTTCTAATGAGTTTCTGATATATCTTGGGAAGAATAGGATTCTCTCCCAATGGACCCCTCCTAGAACACCACAACATAATGATGTGTCTGAAAGAAGAAATCGGATCCTGTTGGACATGGTTTGATCCATGATGGGGTTTGCTGGTTTGCCAATCTCTCTATTGGGATATGCGCTCGAGTTAGCTTGTTACATTCTAAATAGAGTTTCGAGTAAATCTGTTAATAAAATACCATATGAAATATAGACAGGGCGCAAGCCAATGCTTTCACACCTTAGGATTTGGGGGTGTCCGGCCTACGTCAAATATTTGATGACAGACAAGCTTGAACCTAGGTCTGATAAGTGTAATTTTATAGATTACCCCAAAGAAATCAAAGGGTACTACTTCTACCTTACTAATGAGCAAAAAGTGTTTGTCAGCCTTAAGGCAGTCTTTTTAGAAAAGGAGTTTCTTGGTGAAGAAAGTAATGCCTCTAAGGTCGAACTTGATGAAGTATGATAGGTGAAAGAACAGACATAAGTTGTTGAACTTGATCTGGATCTGATTAGATCAGACTCAAAACCTATTGTAGAAGCATCCTTAAGGAGATCTAGTAAGGTACCACGTCAACTGGATAGATACTATAATTTTTTGATCTGGGATGGGGATCCTATCGAACTCAATGAGAACGATCAGGACCCAATCATCTATATGGATGCAATGCAAAGATTCAACTCTGAGAAATGGCTTGAGGTCATGAAATTTGAGATAGAATCCATGAAGGTTAATGATGTATGGACATTGGTTGACCCATCCGAAGAGGTAAAACCCATAGGATGTAAGTAGGTCTTCAAAAGAAAAAGAGGCACAGACGGAAAGATGGAGATCTATAAAATCCATCTAGTTGCTAAGGGATATCGTCAATATTATGGTATTGATTATGATGAGACGTTCTCTTCTGTGGCAATGCTCAAATCCATTCGGATAATGCTTACCATAGTTGTCCATCTGGACTATGAAATCTAGCAGATGGATGTGAAAATAATATTTCTGAATGAAAAGCTGGATGAAGAGGTGTATATGATACAACCTAAAAATTTCATGTTCATAGATGAGTCTAAAGTATGTAAGCTTCAGAAGTCCATTTATGGACTAAAGTAGCCATCTCGGAGTTGGAACATACGATTTGATAGAACAATCAAAACATATGGCTTCATTAAGAACGAAAAGGAGCTCTGCATATACAAATGGGCTAATGGTCTAGTAATAATATTCCTAGTATTATATGTGGATGACATTCTCTTAATCAAAAATGATGTCCCTATATTATAAGAAATAAAGATCTGGCTGTCATCATAGTTCTCCATGAAAAATTTGGGAGAAGCTTTCTACATCCTAGGAATGAAGATCTATAGAAATAGATCTAAAAGATTGCTTGGATTGTCCCAGTTTACATACATTGATACTGTGCTGAAATAATTTAGATGAAAATTTTCAAGAAAGGCTATCTACCGATAGGCCATGAAATTTCTCTTTCAAAGAGAGATTATCCAACAACACCTCTAGACAGAGAGCATATGAATAGAATACCATATGCTTCAGCAATGGATTCTATAATGTACGCCATGACATGTATGTGGTATACTCACTAGGTGTAGTGAGTAGATACCAATCTAATCCAGAGGAGAATCACTAAAAGGTTGTTAAAATCATCCTAAAGTATTTAAGAAATACTAAGGACCAGTGGCCTGTATATGATGAATCAGACTTAAAACTTATGAGGTTCATAGACTCTAATTTTCAGTCCGATCATGATGATAGCAAGAGTGTATCGGAATATATATTTACCCTTATTGGTGGAGCCATCTATTAGAAGAGTTTCAAGCAGCACACTATGGTTGATTCAGTTTATGAGGTGGAGTATGTTGCTGCATCAAATGCTGCCAAAGAAGTGGTGTAGCTATGAAAATTCATTACTGAGCTTGGAGTAACATCCTTCCTTGATGGTCTAGTTCTGCTCTATTGTGATAATTCTAGAGCCATTGCTTAGACGAAGGAAGCAAAGGCACACCAGCAGACGAAATATATTTTGCACCACTACCATCTTATCCAAGAGATTATGGATCGAGGTGATGTTGACCTTCAAAATATCGATGAAAAGGAGAACCTGGCCAACCCATTCACTAAAGCTATTGCGGTGAAGGAGTTCGACAATTTTAAGTCGAAGAAAGACATTAGATACTGCACCGATTGGCTTTAGTCCAAGTGAAAGATTGTTAGGAATGTGTTCCAAAGCTAATCGTCAGTCTGTTGATGGTTGGATCATATATTTATAATTATATATGAATTATAAATTAATAAAAATTATTTTAACATTTTTCATCATAAATTTTATTGTCTTCTAATGAACTCCTATGTTATGATGAAGTCCTTAGGACTATCTAGATTCGACAAAGAAGGATTTATCATTTAGTCCTTAAATAGTTCACGACCAAATGATACGTTGTTATTTAGGATGACAACATTTATCAAGTATAGATCGTTGTGTGCCATATAGGTTAGTTGTCCTTGTAACCAAGAAGTGTTGAGACACTGATATGGCATACAAGTGAGATATATGGATACATCTGCACTGAACGTGACTAACTCCAAAGCTTTTCTCCTATCAAGATTTGCTTCGATGGAATATGGATATAAATGTCCCTTCGATCTGAGATCACCATGGTGACTTTCAAGCAACTCACTGTATTTTGATGTTGGACTATCTAAATTTTTAATTCAGTGATGAAAGATTTTTGAGCACAGTCAAGTACTTATGGAGTCAGTGCATGTATCAAAATGGAATTGACCACTCCTGATTTTAGGAGCTATATTCAATTATGTTTCAATTTAGCAAAACCTTGGCTAGGGTAGTCTTAGTGAGGAGTCATGGGGCTAATTACTTTGAAATATGATATGGATGTATTTTCTAGGATTGACAGTCTAACTCTGAGTCATCTATTACACAGAGATCATAAGGATGAATTATATGGTAACTATATTTACGTAGATTCTGAATGTTGTGATTGCCATTATTCGACCCATTCGGACGTCGTGTACTATTGTTAGATGGTCACTTTGATTAGTATGAAAATTAATTTTTGTGCTACCGGCTTAGGTTCGGACCTATGGGATCACACACATTAAGAGTTTCTACCTGATCTGATGGCTGATCAAGAGTCTCATTGGTCTGAAACTCTATGGTCAAGAGTTCTACTGGACTGGGACTCTATGATCAAGAGTCCTACTAAGACTTTGAGTCTGACTTGTCTGAGACTCTTTGATCAAGAGTCCCATTGGTTTGGGACTCTATGGTCAAAGAGTCCCACTGGACTGGAACTCTATGACCAAGAGTCCTACTGGACTGAGACTCTAAGTTCTACTTGTCTAGAACTCTCTGATCATGAGTCCTGATAATCTAGGATACTATGATCAAGAGTCCCACTGGACTGAAACTCTGTGACCAAGAGTCTTACTGGACTGAGACTCTGAGTCCTACTCATTTGGATCTCTCTGATCAAGAGTTTTACTAGTCTGAGACTCTATGATCATGAGTTCGATTTATTTGGGATACTGGGTTTAAGAGTCCCACTGATTTAGGACTCTTCAAGAATTTTATGTTGATAGGACTCTATTGCCCAGTAATCTATTCGATTTAGACTCAAATATTTTTTAGAGGATTAATTAGCAATTTGATTATTGATTAGCTCAATTTGATTGAGCAATGAGGATTTGATCAAGTTTGATTGAATTTGATTCGATTAGATTTGATCCGATCAGGTCATGAGATGACCTAATCGCTATAGAAGTTTTGACCTTGATTTGATCATGACGTAGATCTAATTAATTTTTAATTTGATTAAAATTTTATTAGATTAGGCTAAGCCTAATTTGATTGGGTTTAACCAGATTTAATTGGGTCTAAATTAAATGGTTTGGTTGAAACCAATTAGAATCAAGTCAAATGAAGTTTGAATTCAAATTCTCCCATGCGCCCACCATTTTTGACATTTTCACTTTGCTTTCCATGCCCTCCCTTTTGTTTGTCAAACATTTTTTGAGAAATAAAATGTGCATGCAGAACAAAAGTCCTTCTGTGTGTTAAACATAAGGGAGGGGGCATTGGATAAGGATAAGAGGCTCATTTGATTTTTGAAATCAAGTGAGTGGTTAAAACGTCTCAACCACTCAACCCTTATCATTTTTCATGCAGTTTTTCTATGGTATTCATGTCAATAAATTATGAGAATTTTTATGCATGTAGAAGAAGGGATTAGCATTATGTGATAAAAATTTTAAAGTATTTAGGCATCAATTCTAGGTGAAAAATTTTTTGAGTAAAGGTGAATAGGATCCTACAACACTTCTTTTCCTTTATACTTCTCTTCTCTTATGTACCTCTAAGGATATCCTATTTTTAGATATGATATCAATAAAAATTATAAATCTAAAAGTTATCTTTTCATAAAAATTTATTTCATGGAAAAACTCCATACAGAGAGGGCGTGATAGGATTTTTAGTATGTTAGGATTTTTGGACCAAAAGAAATCTTAGATTTGGGAATATGGGTTCGGGTGGAGAGATCGAGTGTTGTGAGCATCGGATCACCATCAAATTTGAAACACATCTTCATCATCCTCCAATATTTATATTTTAATTTTTTAAAATATCTAAAAAATAAAAAAATATATGATCAATCGGATCGATCATGATCAGTCATCGAAGGTGTCGATGAGGAGTTAGCACTCTAGTGGGACTGATCGGGACCAGAAGCTCCATGTGGACCAACCATAGAGGCTAGACACATGTGCGACTGTGATGTGATACTAGAGTATTATCTGATGGACTCAAATTATGGTGATCGACTATCCACAAAAAGGTATTGTGTTCTGAACACGTAGATGTAGTAAATAGTTTATTACATAGTTTTATTTTTAGATCTATTGATATATGCATGCATATTATGTTTAGATCTTACTATGTAGTATTAAATAATCTGATATGATCAGTAGATAATTAATTAAATTAATTATTTTTTACTACATCATTGCTATTTTTAAAATATTTTTTGAAAGTAGCATGGCAAACCCTGCACTATTTTTTTCAATCATATCTCTCACGATGCCCTTCAGATGAGATGCATGCTCCTCTGCCCGATCTATCCGCATCATAGCATGATCTGCCCGTGCCAATACCTCCTCAAGCTCCTTCTGATTGATGACCTCAAAAGTCTATGAAAAGATGCTACCTCGGACTAGTAGCTCATTGGTGTGTGTCCGGGCCTGCATCGGATCCTCCCAGAGTGCTCAAGCCCCAAGACCTGAGACAAATGGTCATGGAGCCCAGAGGTATCCGAGCCCTCGCTCGTGAGTGCATCTAACTAATCCTATAATTATAAATTAAAATTAAATTTTATAAAAAATGCTATAATACTAATCATATATACCAATATATTTAATACTTATAAAAATACGTCCAATCATGGTGTTCATCGGCCTGCCCATATTGTCCGTACGGCTGGATCGAAAGATCTGGCTATGACTAAGCATCACTTCATCTCTCATCAGCTATAACAAAGAATAAATTTATCAAAAAGATGATAAAAAATATGAATTTAATTTATCTAGTAAGATTTAGAATTAATTATCTCTCTATGTATACGACTGGCCATAGACTCACGGCCTAGAGTGTGCGTATACTCCTGGGCTGCACGGTTCTTCCAATTTTGATGGAAGGTAGTCTAACAAGTATTCAAATAAATAAAAAATATTTAAATAAAATTTTAAGTGCATTGAAAAATTCAAAAATTAAAAATTTTACCTCAAACTTCTGGCTCCTCCAATGTCTAACCATCCTCTCCCACTGACTTGGAGGATAGTCCTGTATTCAGGGAACAAGCTCCTTCGGAGTGTCTCATCGATGCTCGAGCCATCCTCTATGGAGCTTGACCTTGTAATCCCAGTATAACTCTCCAATCTTCTTTACTCGAACATCTCGAGCCCTTTCATGATCGAAAAAGTCATACCTTCTTTGCACAAATTTATCAAAAATCAGTTACAAAATTATTCTAATCAAACATATATAGTATAAACATATAAAATATAAAAATATAACTAAGATGTACAAACTTACCCATATCTCCTACCATACTCGGTCCCTGACGGCAGCATCCATCAAACGCCAATCTCTAAGCTCTACGAGAATGATATCCGACCGCCTCACAAGCACTCCAAAAAAGGAATGCATCTCCTATGCAGTCTCCCCTACCTGTTAGATATATATGCCCTAGAAGCCAGAATTGGCTGACACTTGTAATACACTTCTAGAGAAAAAATTATAATTATGATTATAATTAATAAAATGGGTTATTTTCTATCACATATGTGTATTTAGTGTTTGTGATACATCCTTTGAGTTAATGGTAATGATAATTCATATTTTCAAGAGTTGAAAATTTAAGACATGAATAATCATTATTAACTCATAAAATGCTCCCGACCATAGGATCATCACGAGGATGGTGATTGATCCGAAAGGTTGGTGTACAATCGCTTCTCTTTAGTAGATGAGTCTTGAGTCTATGGTGTGGAGACATCAGAGCGAGAGTACAGATACTCGTTAGAGAATGAGGGCACTGAGCGTGACCACCTCGAGTAGTCATTAGGAAGTCTACCTTCTCGTCAATGACTGACTCGATGCTGCAGTAGGTGTGTCTGGTTCTTTGACCTGAGGTGCATCGGTAGTTCACCTTGAGGGTGTTATAGTTTGACTACACCATTACTCGGTCTCCTAGCCATATGGAAATCCTGAGGTGTATGTTGGCTATAGCATGTTCATTGTAGGAACTGGATTGCATCAAGATGGAATCTATCTACCTCGGTGGTAGAGGAGCAGCCCTATGATGATCATGAGAATCAAGTCCAGAAGCCCATGGCCATGGTAGAGTGAAATAATAGAAAGAGTTTCTATTTAGGTTTTCACATCGGACTTGAATCGAATGATTACATCATATGACAGAAACTAGGGTTTGACGAGTTCACCTTAACCCTAATCTGATCAGGGCTCAAGATAGAAGAACTTAATCACACAGGTAGCTACACCAAGAGGTTCGCATTCAGCTCTGATGGGTTGCCACCATATACTGCTAGGTGTCACTGGTGGATTTTGGGAGCAATTAGAATGATTTAGATGATCGATCATTCTAGCTGTTCGAATCAGAAGAGTTCTGATCCATCGAAAGGAGTTTCGATGATGTCGATGATAGAGATCATGACATATCCCATTACCATACAGAACTGAACCTAACTGGATCACACAAATAAGGGTTTGAATCTGGTGATCATCAATTGAACTGATCTAGTTCAATTGATCTGAATGAGATTCAATTAGGTTCAAGAAAATCGTGCTAGCACTCGATTGAACCTAACGTTCTTCTTTTACTATCATAAATAGTTGTCCTGATTGAGCCAAAGGAGCTTGTGCTCATTCAGAGGCCTTCACTTGATCTGACTAGAGTCTGTCTAGATTAAAAAAGGGTTGTCTTATTTTGTAAGATAATACCTGCCATTTTTGGTCACCTACCATTTCTCGTCCTTTGACTTTGGTCAAAAGTTGACCTTTGACTGGTCAAATATTGACCATTGATATCTTGACTTCTATCCATGTGTCATGCACCTATTGGAGAGCTGGTGGGGGCCTGTCCTCCTGCCAGAACCTAGCAAGGAGAAGGTTGCACGCCACCCTTGGTGTGTGCCCAAGCTGGAGGCGCCCAGGAGTCCCTGTTGGACAGGGATTCCACCTTCTTTTTGGATTCCAATTAAAGTTCTCCTAAGAACCAACTTTGACTAATCTTAGGCACCATCTAAGGAGGAATCCAGGGGACTCTATTTCCACCAATCAGATTTAGATCTGATTTTATAAAGGATTGTGATTGGTTGGGAAGAAGAGGAGTTGGATCACAGATAGTCTATAAATAAGATCCTATGCCCAACTCAAAGAATATTGAAAAGGAATTCAATTCCCATTTCCCAAGGCCTCCTCTTCCCTCTTCCTCCATGCCAAACCCACCTTCTCCCTCTTATCTCCACATCCAAAGAGGTTTGGATTCTTGGTTGGTGCAATCCAGATGAGAGAAAGGCGACTAAAAGCTAGAAGGTTGCGCTGCTGCAAAGGACGACTGCTAATCTTTGAAAGGTATTTTGAAGATCCTCCAGATCAGATCTAGATCTAATTTTTGGAGATATGATAGAGAAGAAGAAGATCTCTAGATCCAGCCTGAGTGGATATCAGTAGAGGCCAGGCACTTGCTTGGTTAGATCCAGAATCTTTCGATGCATATAGGATCATCAACGGGTAATAGGATTACCCAACATTAAGATAAATTAAATTTGATTTAATTTATTTAGATTTTATTTTTATTATTAAAATAATAAAAATTAGATCTAAAATAATTTAAATCTAATTAAGACTAAAGAAAAATTTTTTTGAAATATATCTCTTGATCCGATCATATCTGAACGAACCTGATCTGGGAAATCAGGATTTTTCTTCAACTGGTATCAGAGCAAGGTTCTAAAGTGTTTAGATCTGATTTTAAATTTATTTTAATTAGAAAATAAATGATTTTAGATATTACATGAGATATGATCAGATCTAAAATTAGAAAAAATTAAAATTAAATAATTTGGATCTAAGATTATAAAATATGCATGACTAGTTCTAAAATAGAATAGTTCTATAGAATAGTCTTGCATGTTTATATTTTAATCTAATTAAATCATATTTTAGATCTATTTATTTACTATTTTTTGATATTATAATTATTATAATAATATCTAAAAAATAGTAAATAAAATTATTTAATTTTAAAACATCATATGAGATATGATTGATGCATGTCTAGACTAGTTGTAGAATAGTTCTACATAGTTGTCTAGATTAGAGTTTATTTTGATAAGATCAATTTAAATCTAATTTTTTAGATTATTATGAGATAATTTAGATCTAAAAATATGCATGATTCGATACATGAGATGTATGCAAAATATGCCATGATTAGATCTAATTTGTATATGAGATATATGATATAGATCTAAAACTATTTTGTAGTATTGCATGTTCCTGATTAAGGCATTCCTCTTGGCCGTCCGATCATAAGAATGAAGAAGGGTTTAAAGGCCCTCTCCTCCCATCCGATGGGGTGTTCTTATGATGTGTAGGGGTGCTGCACGTTCGTCCTTAATCAGAAACCCAAAACTTACTTTCTGCAAAACCCTAGATCCTGAAACCCTAGGATTTATTGTGCATATTTTATTTATGAACCCTACTTAATTAAGAATTAAGATTATGGAATATAAAATTAGGTCTAAAATTGAGAATTTTAGATCTAAGACATATTCATAATACTGGGTTCGGGCTTGGGTAGCTCAATTAGGTCTAAGCGGTTGATCAAACCGAATCAAGAGTTGGTTAGATGGGATCAACAATGCTTAAATTGACCAGCCTAATAGGATTAAGTCTGGGTCAAGATCGAGTCACGATCAAGCAAGACCTAATTAGGCTCAGAGGTTAGAGTCTGGATTGTAGGCTAACCCAATTGGTTCTGGCTCAACAATTTGGTGTCTAAGGTAAGTTTGGCACATACGACCGACTGATTTTTAATTGGAAGCTACTCGACCTGAATGCATTCTTGTACGAGTTAATGGCATATTCCTTCCACCGATCTCACTTACCTGGCCATATCTGTTGACACAGTTCTGATCTGAGGTGGTCAATAATCCGAGCTAACCCATGCCACTAGGTTAGTCATAATTGTTATGACTATGACAAGTCTAGTTTAATGAGACCTGAATCAATTCTCCCTAAGAAAAGATTAAGTCTGAGGTCTTCCACCATTGTAGATGTGCGGGCCCTTCCCGGGGTTGATTGTTCTCGGCTGGATACAGTGGCTCAGTTGCACCGAGAAAGATGCAACCATGTCTATTAGGCATTGGATGCTATGGGCTGGAGGATGAGTTGGGCTCAATATTCTGGATACGGTGAGAGACTCAATTAGGAAATCCAGTCTATGCAAATGGTGGGTCTGACTTAACTAAGGAGTGGATCAATATTCTGGATACGGTGAGATTCATGAATTAGAGATCCAAGTTTGGGTGCACCATGATTAGAGAATCATTGAACAAGAGTTGTTCACTCATTGGCTAACCCATCACCAATAACTGTTAGGTGAGGTGATGAGTCAGTTGGTGAGACCGCACCACCCACTAGAAATCATTAATCATGGAGATTTTTGCATCTCTACAGAGGGAGTGTAGGGATCCGAGAAAATAGTGGAAGCTAATTTATTTAAAAATAAAATTTTTAAATAAATTGGTCAAGTCATAATTACAGTATCTAACTAGAATCTTTGACTCTCTACAGGAAAATATCTGCGTCCAACCCATTAGCACGTATCCTGGACACACATAGACTGACCGGACCCAATTATAAAGATTGGCTCAGGAACTACAAAATTATTTTGGATTTTGAGAAGTTAACCCATGTATTTGGACCAGGACCCTCCCACCTTACCAGCCCGTCCATCCACTGAACAGAGAGCATCTCTGAAAAAATGGATAGACGAAGATAATAAGGCCAGATATTACATGTTGGGCTCGATGTCTGATGAGCTCCAGCACCAACATGAAGATATCGGGACTGCTCGCCAAATGTTGGCTCACCTGCAGGAGATGTTTGGTGAACAGAGTCGCGCAGCCAAGTATCAAGTCACGAAATGACTTTTTAAGGCTAAGATGCGTGATGGGCAGTCAGTCCAAGATCACTGTCTGATGATGATCAAGGACATGGAAGAGCTTGAGAAGCTCGGTGTGAAGTTAGACTTGGATCTGCAGAATGATATTATTCTGCAATCCTTGACTGATGCATATGGGCAATTCATCATGAATTACCACATGCATAAACTTCAAAATTTCCTTGGCCGAATTAATGAATATGCTGGTTACCGCTGAGCTTTCTATGAAAGGTTCTAAAGGCTCAGTTCTTGCTATGGAATGGACTTCTTCCAAAAGAAAGTCTTATGAAAAGAAAAAGAAGTCTGTGAAAAAGCAAAAGGTGGAAGGAGCAAAGAAGAAGAAGGCAGAGCCGAAGATGAAAGCCGCTGCCAAAGGAAAGTATTTCCATTGCAACAGCGACGGCCATTGGAAGCGGAACTGCCCTACTTACCTGGCCACCCTGAAGAACAAGAAGGAAGGTCCTTCTGGAGGTATGCTCGTTATTGAGTCTAACCTTACGGTTTCTTCTGCATCCAGTTGGGTGCTTGACTCTGGTTCTAGTGCTCATCTGTGCACTTCCATGCAGGGTCTTGAGGATAGCAGGAGGCTGAGGGATGGAGACATGATCCTACGCATCGGTAATGGAGCAAGAGTTGCTGCAGTAGCCGTGGGAACATACCCTCTTCGATTACCATCTGGTTTAGACTTAGTTTTGAAAGACTGTTATTATGTGCCTGCAGCTAGCAGTAATTTGATTTCTGTTTCATGCTTAGCACTAGAAGGCTATGTGATTACCTTCTTTAAGGACCATTGTAACATTCTTTATGAAAGAAATAAAATTGCAAATGGTTTCCTTATTAATGGTCTTTATCAGCTACATATTGATGTACCTATTCTAACTATCGAGCAAAACGTGAATGCCAAACGACCTAGGGATAGTCCAAATGATAGATATCTATGGCACCTGAGATTAGGTCATATAGCAGAAGATAGGATCAACAAATTGGAGAAAAATGGGCTATTGAGTCCATTGACTTTCGAGTCATATCCAACTTGTGAATCTTGTCTTCAAGGCAAAATGACTAAACTCCCTTTTGTAGGACATGGGGAAAGGGCCACAGATCTCCTTGCCCTAGTACATACTGATGTGTGCGGCCCATTTGATGTGCCGGCTAGAGGCAATTTTGTCTACTTCATTACCTTTACCGATGATCTGTCTAGGTATGGGTATGTGTATCTTATGAGACACAAGTCTGAAGCTTTTGAAAAGTTCAAAGAATTCAGACATGAAGTAGAAAAACAAACTAAAAAACCCATTAAGGTTCTTCGATCAGATCGAGGAGGTGAATACCTTAGCCAAAATTCCTAGACTATCTCAAGAAAAATGGCATAGTCTCTCAATGGACTCCACCAGGAACACCTCAACTCAATGGGATTTCAGAATGGAGAAATCGGACTCTATTGGATATGGTCCGATCCATGATGAGCTTCACAGACCTCCCTGATTTTCTTTGGGGACATTCATTGTTAACTTCAATTTATCTACTGAATAGGGTTCCCTCTAAAACCGTTCCTACCACACCGTATGAGATATGGCACGGTAAGAAACCAAGTCTGAGTCATCTCAGAATTTGGGGTTGTCCGGCTCATGTCAAAAGACAACAAGCGGACAAGTTAGAGTTTAGGTCCTTTAGAGCTCGATTCATAGGATATCCTAAAGAGTCATTAGGATACTATTTCTACATTCCAGAAGACCATAATGTGATTGTGAGTCGACATGCCATCTTTCTTGAAAAATAGTTTATTCAAGATAGCGGCATTGGAAAGCAGATTAAGCTTGATGAGAAAGTCTCACAAGTACAATGAGCTAAGGACCAATTGGAACCAAATCAGGTTGAGCCAATAAGAACACTACCTCCTCCACCTCGTAGATCGAAAAGAGTTTTCCGTCCCCCTGAAAGATACTTAGGTATTATTTCAGAGGATGTAGAGGAAATGTTCCTCGTAGGTAATGGTGCTCATGGTGATGATCCCAAAACCTACAACGAGGCGATATCAGATATCGACTCCGAGAAATGGCTAGAGGCAATGCAGTCAGAAATTGACTCGATGCACTCAAACCAAGTCTGGACCTTGGTAGATCCACCAGAAGGTATAGTACCTATTGGGTGTAAATGGATCTTCAAGAGAAAGATTGGTGCAGATGAAAATGTGGAGACATTCAAGGCTAGACTAGTGGCAAAAGGTTATAGTCAATACGAAGGCATTGACTATCAGGATACCTTTTTTCTAGTGGCTATGCTAAAATCCATCCGCACATTGCTTGCCGTTGCAGCCTATTTTGATTATGAAATATGGCAAATGGATATGAAAATGATATTCTTAAATGGATATCTTGAGGAAGATATCTATATGGAACAGCCGCTAGGTTTCACATCCAGTGATACTGATCATAAGGTTTGCAAGCTGCAAAGGTCCATATATGGACTTAAGCAAGCATCTCGGAGCTGGAACACTCATTTCAATGATGTGATCAAAATGTTTGGTTTCATCAAAAATGAAGAGGAAATCGTGTGTCTTCAAAAAGATCAGTGGGAGCGCTGTTGTCTTCCTCGTATTGTACGTGGATGACATCCTCCTTATTGAAAATGATATTTCCCATGATGACGACAGTCAAAATTATGGTTGTCCAAGGAATTCTCCATGAAAGACCTAGGTGAAGCATCCTTTATTCTAGGAATTAAGGTCTATAGAGGATAGACCGAATAGGATGCTAGGACTTTCACAGAAGATGTACATAGAGAAAGTACTAAAGAGGTTTAGTATGGAAAACTCTAAGAGGGGATTAATACCCTTCAGACATGGTATTCATCTTTCCAAGAAGATGTGCCCTAGCACACCTGAGGAAATAGAACGCATGAGCAAGATCCCTTATGCTTCTGCAATAGGGAGCCTCATGTATGCCATGCTATGTACACGACCTGATATAGCCCATGCTGTGAGTGTCACAAGCAGATATCAGTCAAATCCAGGTGAAGAACACTGGACTTCTGTGAAATGTATCCTTAAGTACTTGAGAAGAACTAAGGATATGATGTTGGTCTTTGGTAACGGAGAACTCCAAGTCCAGGGATACACAGACTCGGATTTCATGTCCGATATAGATGATCGAAAGTCGACATCTGGGAGTCTGTTTGTGTGCAATGGTGGTGCTGTCAGCTGAAAGAGTTCCAAGCAAACCATGATAGCAGATTCCACCATGGAAGCAGAATATATCGCTGCATCAGAGGCTGCGAAGGAAGCATTCTGGTACAAGAAGTTTGCTGCAGAAATTGGAGTAATGCCATCAGATGCCATTCCTCTGTACTGCGACAACAATGATGCCATAGCCCTTGCTAAGGAGCCGAGGTCTCACCAGAAGTCTAAGCACATTGAGCGGCGATACCACCTCATCCGTGATTACCTCGAGAAGGGTTACGTCGAGGTCAAGAGAGTCGACTCCACAGATAATGTGGCAGACCCACTTACAAAGCCGTTGGGACAACAGAAGATCGAAGCCCACCTTGAGAAGATGGGACTTAGACTTGTAGCCAATTGGCTTTAGGACAAGTGGGAGATTGTTAGATATATGTGCCCTAGAAGCCAGAATTGGCTGACACTTGTAATACACTTCTAGGGGCAAAATTGTAATTTTGACTATAATCAATAAAATGGGTTATTTTCTATCACATATGTGTATTTAGTGTCTGTGATACATCCTTTGAGTTAATGGTAATGATAATTCATATTTTCAAGAGTTGAAAATTTAAGACATGAATAATCATTATTAACTCATAAAATGCTCCGACCATAGGATCATCACGAGGATGGTGATTGATCCGAAAGGTTGGTGTACAATCGCTTCTCTTTAGTAGATGAGTCTTGAAGTCTATGGTGTGGAGACACCAGAGCGAGAGTACAGGTACTCATTAGAGAACGAGGGCACTGAGCGTGACCACCTCGAGTAGTCATTAGGAAGTCTACCTTCTCGTCAATGACTGACTCGATGCTGCAGTAGGTGTGTCTGGTTCTTTGACCTGAGGTGCATCGGTAGTTCACCTTGAGGGTGTTATAGTTTGACTACACCATTACTCGATCTCCTAGCCATATGGAATCCCTGAGGTGTATGTTGGCTATGACATGTTCATTGTAGGAACTGGATTGCATCAAGATGGAATCTATCTACCTCGGTGGTAGAGGAGCAGCCCTATGATGATCATGAGAATCAAGTCCAGAAGCTCATGGCCATGGCAGAGTGAAATAATAGAAAGAGTTTCTATTTAGGTTTTCACATCAGGACTTGAATCGAATGATTACATCATATGATAGAAACTAGGGTTTGACGAGTTCACCTTAACCCTAATCTGATCGGGGCTCAAGATAGAAGAACTTAATCACACAGGTAGCTGCACCAAGAGGTTCGCATTCAGCTCTGATGGGTTGCCACCATATACTGCTAGGTGTCACTGGTGGATTTTGGGAGCAATTAGAATGATTTAGATGATCGATCATTCTAGCTGTTCGAATCAGAAGAGTTCTGGTCCATCGAAAGGAGTTTCGATGATGTCGATCATAGAGATTATGATATATCTTATTACCATACAAAATTGAACTTAACTGGGTCACACAAACAAGAGTTTGAATCTAGTGATCATCAATTAAACTGATCTAGTTCAATTGATCTGAATGAGATTTAATTAAGTTCAAGAAAATCGTGCTAGCACTCGATTGAACCTAACATTCTTCTTTTACTATCATAAATAGTTGTCTTAACTGAGCCAAAGGAGTTTGTGCTCATTTAGAGGCCTTCACCTAATCTGACTGGTGTTTGTCCAGATTAGAAAAGGGTTGTCTTATTTTGTAAGATAATACCTACCATTTTTGGTCACCTGCCATTTCTCATCCTTTGACTTTGGTCAAAAGTTGACCTTTGACTGGTCAAATATTGACCATTGATATTTTGACTTTTGTCCACGTGTCATGCACCTATTGGAGAGCTGGTGGGGGCCTATCCTCCTACCAGAACCTAGCAAGGAGGAGGGCACACGCCACCCTTGGCGTGTGCCCAAGCTGGAGGTGCCCAGGAGTCCCTATTGGATAGGAACTCCATCTTCTTTTTGGATTCCGATTAGAGTTCTCCTAAGAACCAACTTTGATTGATCTTAGGTGCCATCTAAGGAGGAATCTAGGGGACTCTATTTCCACCAATCAGATTTAGATCTGATTTCACAAAGAATTATGATTGGTTGGAAAGAAAAGGAGTTGGATCACAGATAGTCGATAAATAAGACCCTACGCCCAACTTAAAGAATATTGAAAAGGAATTCAATTCTCATGCCCCAAGGCCTCCTCTCCCCTCTTCCTCCATGCCAAATCCACCTTCTCCCTCTCCTCTCCACATCCAAAGAGGTTTGGATTCTTGGTTGGTGCAATCCAGACGAGAGAAAGGCGACTGAAAGCTAGAAGGCTGCACTGCTGCAAAGGACGACTGCTGATCTTCAAAAGATGTTTTGAAGATCCTCTATATCAGATCCAAATTTAATTTTTGGAGATGTAATAGAAAAGAAGAAAATCTCCAGATCCAGCCTAAGTGGATACTGGTAGAGGCCAGGCACTTACGTGGCTAGATCCAGAATCTTCCGCTGCATACAGGATCATCAACGGATAATAGGATTACCCAACATCAAGATAAATTAAATTTGATTTAATTTATCTAGATTTTATTTTTATTATTAGAATAATAAGAATCAGATCTAAAATATTTTAGATCTGATTAGGATCAAAGAAATTTTTTTTGAAATATATCTCTTGAAACGAACCTAGTTCGAAAAATTAGGATTTTTCTTCACTACTGACCTCCCCTCCGCATCATAATAGGCCATCACCTGATGCTGGTGGTTCTACACGTGTGCCATACATGTGGGACCATGAAATATCTGGCTAGATGACACACCTACAATGCAAATACGTTATGCAAATATATAAGTATACAAATGCTATATAAAAAATAAAGTTATGCTAATATGATAAAAATGTATACTTAGATGCCTACGATGGTAGAGGCTCAGCTGTCAGTGTAATGATTCATAAACTTCAAAAATTTCTTGGGTCCGAAATTAATGAACATCCTGTCCATGCTGAGGCTTTCATATGAAAAGATTCTAAAGGCTCAGTTCTTTGCTATGGAATGGACTTTCCAAAAAAAGTCTTAATGAAAAGAAAATAGAAGTCTGTCGAAAAAGCCAACAAGTGGAAGGAGCAAAGAAGAAGAGAGCTGAGTTGAAGGAGAAAGCCGCTTGCCAAAGGAAGTATTTTCCCATTACAATAGCAAAGACCATTGAAAACGGTAACTGCCTTACCTTACCTAGCCACCCTGAGAAACAAGAGGAAGGTCCTCCTGGAGGTAATGCCTCGTTATTGAGTCTACATCCACTTGGGTGCTTGACTTTGGTTCAGTGCTCATCGTGCACTTCCATGCAGGGTCTTGAAAGGATAGCAGGAGCCTGAGGGATGGATGACAATGATCTACAGCATCGGTAATGGAGCAAGAGTTGCTGTAGTGGCGGTGGGAACATATCCTCCTTGATTACCATCTGGTTAAGCACTTAAGTTTTGAAAGACCTGTTATTTGTGCCTGCAGTTAGCAGGATTTGATTTCTGTTTCATGCTTAGCACCTAGAAGGCTATGTGAATTACTTTCTTAAGGACCATTGTAAACATTCTTTAGAAAGAAATAACAATACAATTGGTTTTCTTATTATGATCTTTATCAGCTACATATTGATGTACCTATTCTAAACTATCGAGCAAAAACGTGAATGCCAAACGACCTAGGGATAGTCCCAAATGGATAGGTATCTATGGCACCTGACATTAGGTTCATCAATAGCAAGGAAGATAGGATCAACAAATTGGAGAAAAATGGGCTATTAAGTCCATTTTGACTTTCGAGTCATATCCCAACTTGTGACTTATCTTCAAGCAAAATGACGCAAACCTCTCTTTTGTAGGACAACATAGGGAAAGAGCCACAGAATCCTTGAGCCTAGTACATACTGATGTGTAGGCCCATTTGATGTACCGCTAGAGAATTTTGTCTACTTCATTACCCTTTATTGATGATTTTCATAAGGTATGTGGTATGTGTTCGGTTCTTACTGACGGACACAAGTCTGAAGCTTTTAAAAAAGCTTCAAAAGAATTCAGACATGAAGTAGAAAACAAAACTAAAAAAATTCAATTAAGGTTGCTCGATCAGTAAAGGAGGTGAAGAGCCTAGCCAAAAATTTTAGACTATCTCAAAAAAAAGGCATAGTCTCCTCAATGGACTCATCATGCACTCGGGGCGGACCGAATGCGCAGCTCACTTAATGGGATTATCGAGAATGGAAGAAATTAGACTCACTATTGGATAATAGGGTACGCAAATCCACATGATCGAGGCTTACACAGACTCTTACTGATTATTCTTTCGGGGACGAAATTACATGTGATAGTTGGAACTGTGTATAAATTTTTATATCATACATAGAAATAAGGATTCCCGTCTACAGACACCACATATCCCTACGCACACGTATGAGATATGGCACGGTAAGAAAATCAAGTTCTGAGTCAATCTCAAGAATTGGGTTGTGCACCGGCATCTTAATGTCAAAAAAGACAGCGGAAGATACGAACGATTCTAAGCATTTTACGGGTCGCTTTAGACTCGATTCATTAGGATCTATTTCTTATCAGAAGGACCATAATCGTGATTATATGAGTCGACTTATTGCCATCTTCTTCGAAAAAATAGTTTAATTCAAGATAGCGGCATCAGAAAGCCAGATTAAGCTTAGATCGAGAAAGTCTCCACCAGAACAATGAGCTCAGGACCAATTGGAACCAAATTGGTTAGCAATAAGAAACACTACTCTCCACCTCATAGATCGAAAAGAGTTTTTTCTCCCCCTAAAAGAGTACTTAGGTATTATTTAGAGGATGTAGAGGAAATGTTCCTCGTCAGGTAATAGGTGCTCATGGTGATGATTCCAAAAACCTCTACAAAAGCGATATCAAATATCGACTCCGAAAAATGGCTAGAGGCAATGCAGTCAGAAATTAACTCGATGCACTCAAACCAAGTCTCTGGACCTTGGTAGATCCCATCAGAAGGTATAGTACCCATTGGGATGGTAAATAGAGATCCTTCAAGAGAAAGATGGGTAGCAGGATGAAGAATCATAAGGGAAGAGCAATCAAGGCTACGACTAGTAAGAGAAGCGTTATACAGATCAATAACAGAAGAAGCATTGACCTATCAGAGATAGCCATTTTTTCTATGGTTACTGCGTCATAAGATTCATTCGCTAAACGTATGTCTTGCAGACGCTTGCAGATCATAGCCCCAGTATATAATTATGAAATATAGCAATGGAGATATGAAAAATGATATTCTTATAAATGGATAACTTCTTAAGAAGACTCATCTAATATGAGAAACAGGCCGCAGTAAGTTTACACATCCAAGTGTAACTGAGATCATTAAGGTTTTGCAAGCTGTGCAAAGGTCCATAATAATGGACTAATCAGCAAGCACATCTCGAGTTGGACAACACTCACGATCAGTTCAATGATGTGATATAAGACTGGTTTGGTTCACTCAAAAATAATGAGAAAGTACGTCAGTGTGACTTCAAAGAAGATACTCGACATGGGAAGCGCCGTTTCTTCCTCATAACCTGTATCGTAAGATGATACATCCAGTGCTATTGAAAAATAGATATTTTCCAATGAAGACGACAGTCAAGTTATGATTGTCCAAAGAATTCTCCATGAAAAACCTAAGGTGAAGCATCCTTATGTCACAGGGTAATTAAGGTCTATAGAGATACAGACAAATAGGATGCTAAGGACCTTTCTACGACTAGAAATTAACATAGAGAAGTACTATAAAGAAGGTTAAGTATGGAAGTGGAAACACTCTAAAGAAGATTAATACCCTTCAGACAATGTATTCATCCTTTCCAAGAAAGAATGTCCCTAGCACACCTGAGGAAATATAAGCGATGAGCCAGATCCTTAATGCTTCTGCAAATAGGAGCCTCGATGTAGTGCCATGCTATGTACAATGAACCTGATATAGCCATGCTGTAGTGTCACAGACAGATATCAGTCAAATCCAGATGAAGAATACTGACTTCTGTAAAGTGTATCTTAAGTACTTAAGAAGAACTAAGATATATATGTTGTCTTTGGTAACCGGAGAACTCCCTATCCAGGGATACACAACTCGGATTTTAATGTTTCGATATAGAATGATCGAAAGTCGACAATCTAGGAGTCTGTTTTGTGGCGAATGGGTGGTGCTGTCAGTTGAAAGAGCTTCCAAGCAAAAACCAATG
This sequence comes from Cocos nucifera, assembly GCA_006176705.1. NCBI lineage: Eukaryota > Viridiplantae > Streptophyta > Magnoliopsida > Arecales > Arecaceae > Cocos > Cocos nucifera. The sequence continues at coordinate 213,025 of QRFJ01000809.1, read as the reverse complement.
ATAGCAAGATTCCACCATTGAGTAGAATAATCCGCTGCATCAGAGGCTTTGCGAAGGGAGCATCTTTGGTAACAAAGATTTCTTGTAGAAATTGGAGTAATGCCATCAAGATGCCATTCCCTACTGTACTGCGCACAACAAATGATGCATAGCCTTGTAAAGGAGTCGAGGTTTCACCAAGAAGTCTAAGCACATTGACGGTACACCTCATGTCGTGAATTAACCTCGAGAAGGTGTTACGTCGAGGTCAAGAGAGTTGACTCCTACCAGATAATGTGATTGAATCCACTCTATAAAGCCGTTGGCAACAAAAATTGGAAACCCCACCTTTAGAAAATGGGAACTTAAGGACTTGTAGCCAATTGGCTTTAAGGACCAAGTGGGAGATTTTAAGACTAAAGAAAAAATTTTTTTGAAATATATCTCTTGATCTGATCAGATCTGAACGAACCTGGATCTGGGAAATCAGGATTTTTCTTCAACTGGTATCAGAGCCAAGGTTCTAAAGTGTTTAGATCTGATTTTAAATTTATTTTAATTAGAAAATAAATGATTTTAGATGTCACATGAGATGTGATCAGATCTAAAATTAGAAAAAATTAAAATTAAATGATTTGGATCTAAGATTAGAAAATATGCATGACTAGTTCTAAAATAGAATAGTTCTATAGAATAGTCTTGCATGTTTTTGATTTAATCTGATTAAATCATATTTTAGATCTATTTATTTACTATTTTTTGATATTATAATTATTATAATAACATCTAAAAAATAATAAATAAAATTATTTAATTTTAAAACATCATATGAGATATGATTGATGCATGTCTAGACTAGTTGTAGAATAGTTCTACATAGTTGTCTAGATTAGAAGTTTATTTTGATTAAGATCAATTTAAATCTAATTTTTTAGATTATTATGAGATAATTTAGATCTAAAAATATGCATGATTCGATACATGAGATGTATGCAAAATATGCCATGATTAGATCTAATTTGTATATGAGATATATGATATAGATCTAAAACTATTTTGTAGTATTGCATGTTCCTGATTAAGGCGTTCCTCTTGGCCGTCCGGTCATAAGAATGAAGAAGGGTTTAAAGGCCCTCTCCTTCCCATTCCGATGGGGATGTTCTTATGATGTGTAGGGGTGCTGCGCGTTCGTCCTTAATCAGAAACCCAAAACTTACTTTCTGCAAAACCCTAGATCCTGAAACCCTAGGATTTATTGTGCATATTTTGTTTATGAACCCTACTTAATTAAGAATTAAGATTATGGAATATAAAATTAGGTCTAAAATTGAGAATTTCAGATCTAAGACATATTCATAATACTGGGTTCGGGCTTGGGTAGCTCAATTAGGTCTAAGCGGTTGATCAAACCGAATCAAGAGTTGGTTAGATGGGATCAACAATGCTTAAATTGACCAGCCTAATAGGATTAAGTCTGGGTCAAGATCGAGTCACGATCAAGCAAGACCTAATTAGGCTCAGAGGTTAGAGTCTGGATTGTAGGCTAACCCAATTGGATTCTGGCTCAACAATTTGGTGTCTAAGGTAAGTTTGGCACATACGACCGACTGATTTTTAATTGGAAGCTACTCGACCTGAATGCATTCTTGTATGAGTTAATGGCATATTCCTTCCACCGATCTCACTTACCTGGCCATATCTGTTGACACAGTTCTGATCTGAGGTGGTCAATAATCCGAGCTAACCCATGCCACTAGGTTAGTCATAATTGTTATGACTATGACAAGTCTAGTTTAATGAGACCTGAATCAATTCTCTCTAAGAAAAGATTAAGTCTGAGGTCTTCCACCATTGTAGATGTGCGGGCCCTTCCTCGGGGTTGATTGTTCTCGGCTGGATACAGTGGCTCAGTTGCACCGAGAAGACGCAACCATGTCTATTAGGCATTGGATGCTATGGGCTGGAGGATGAGTTGGGCTCAATATTCTGGATACGGTGAGAGACTCAATTAGGAAATCCAGTCTATGCAAATGGTGGGTCTGACTTAACTAAGGAGTGGATCAATATTCTGGATACGGTGAGATTCATGAATTAGAGACCAAGTTTGGGTGCACCATGATTAGAGAATCATTGAACAAGAGTTGTTCACTCATTGGCTAACCCATCACCAATAACTGTTAGGTGAGGTGATGAGTCAGTTGGTGAGACCGCACCACCCACTAGAAATCATTAATCGTGGAGATTTTTGCATCTCTACAGAGGGAGTGTAGGGATTCGAGAAAATAGTGGAGCTAATTTATTTAAAAATAAAATTTTCTAAATAAATTGGTCAAGTCATAATTACAGTATCTAACTAGAATCTTTGACTCTCTGCAAGAAAATGTCTGCGTCCAACCCATTGGCACGTATCCTGGACACACATAGACTGACCGGACCCAATTATAAAGATTGGCTCAGGAACTACAAAATAGTTTTGGATTTTGAGAAGTTAACCCATATTTTGGACCAGGATCCTCCCACCTTACCAGCCCGTCCATCCACTGAACAGAGAGCATCTCTGAAAAATGGATAGACGAAGATAATAAGGCCAGATATTACATGTTGGGCTCGATGTCTGATGAGCTCCAGCGCCAACATGAAGATATCGGGACTGCTCGCCAAATGTTGGCTCACCTATAGGAGATGTTTGGTGAACAGAGTCGCATAGCCAAATATCAAGTCACGAAATGACTTTTTAAGGCTAAGATGCGTGATGGGCAGTCAGTCCAAGATCACTGTCTGACGATGATCAAGGACATGGAAGAGCTTGAGAAGCTCGGTGTGAAGTTAGACTTGGATCTACAGAATGATATTATTCTGCAATCCTTGACTGATGCATATGGGCAATTCATCATGAATTACCACATGCATAAACTTCAAAATTTCTTGGCCGAATTAATGAATATGCTGGTTCACCGCTGAGCTTTCTATGAAAGATTCTAAAGGCTCAGTTCTTGCTATGGAATGGACTTCTTCCAAAAGAAAGTCTTATGGAAAGAAAAAGAAGTCTGTGAAAAAGCAAAAGGATGGAAGGAGCAAAGAAGAAGAAGGCAGAGTTGAAGAAAAAGGCCGATGTCAAAGGAAAGTATTTCCATTGCAACAGCAAAGACGGCCATTGGAAAACGGAACTGCCTACTTACCTGGCCACCCTGAAGAACAAGAAGGAAGGTCCTTCTGGAGGTATGCTCGTTATTGAGTCTAACCTTATCCATTTCTGCATCAGTTGGGTGCTTGACTCTGGTTCTAGTGCTCATCTGTGCACTTCCATGCAGGGTCTTGAGGATAGCAGGAGGCTGAGGGATGGAGACATGATCCTACGCATCGGTAATGGAGCAAGAGTTGCTGCAGTAGCCGTGGGAACATACCCTCTTCGATTACCATCTGGTTTAGACTTAGTTTTGAAAGACTGTTATTATGTGCCTGCAGCTAGCAGGAATTTGATTTCTGTTTCATGCTTAGCACTAGAAGGCTATGTGATTACCTTCTTTAAGGACCATTGTAACATTCTTTATGAAAGAAATAAAATTGCAAATGGTTTTCTTATTAATGGATCTTTATCAGCTACATATTGATGTACCTATTCTAACTATCGAGCAAAACGTGAATGCCAAACGACCTAGGGATAGTCCAAATGATAGGTATCTATGGCACCTGAGATTAGGTCATATAGCAGAAGATAGGATCAACAAATTGGAGAAAAATGGGCTATTGAGTCCATTGACTTTCGAGTCATATCCAACTTGTGAATCTTGTCTTCAAGGCAAAATGACCAAACTCCCTTTTGTTAGGACATGGGGAAGAGGGCCACAGATCTCCTTGCCCTAGTACATACTGATGTGTGCGGCCCATTTGATGTGCCGGCTAGAGGCAATTTTGTCTACTTCATTACCTTTATCGATGATCTGTCTAGGTATGGGTATGTGTATCTTATGAGACACAAGTCTGAAGCTTTTGAAAAGTTCAAAGAATTCAGACATGAAGTAGAAAAACAAACTAAAAAATTCCCATTAAGGTTCTTCGATCAGATCGAGGAGGTGAATACCTTAGCCAAAAATTTTCCTAGACTATCTCAAAAAAAAAATGGCATAGTCTCTCAATGGACTCCACCAGGAACACCTCAACTCAATGGGATTTCAGAATGGAGAAATCGGACTCTATTGGATATGGTTCGATCCATGATGAGCTTCACAGACCTTCCTGATTTTCTTTGGGGACATTCATTGTTAACTTCAATTTATCTACTGAATAGGGTTCCCTCTAAGACCATTCCTACCACACCGTATGAGATATGGCATGGTAAGAAACCAAGTCTGAGTCATCTCAGAATTTGGGGTTGTCCGGCTCATGTCAAAAGACAACAAGCGGACAAGTTAGAGTTTAGGTCCTTTAGAGCTCGATTCATAGGATATCCTAAAGAGTCATTAGGATACTATTTCTACATTCCAGAAGACCACAATGTGATTGTGAGTCGACATGCCATCTTTCTTGAAAAATAGTTTATTCAAGATAGCGGCATTGGAAAGCAGATTAAGCTTGATGAGAAAGTCTCACAAGTACAATGAGCTAAGGACCAATTGGAACCAAATCAGGTTGAGCCAATAAGAACACTACCTCCTCCACCTCATAGATCGAAAGAGTTTTTCCCGTCCCCCTGAAAGATACTTAGGTATTATTTTTCAGAGGAAGTAGAGGAAATGTTCCTCGTAGGTAATGGTGCTCATGGTGATGATCCCAAAACCTACAACGAGGCGATATCAGATATCGACTCCGAGAAATGGCTAGAGGCAATGCAGTCAGAAATTGACTCGATGCACTCAAACCAAGTCTGGACCTTGGTAGATCCACCAGAAGGTATAGTACCTATTGGGTGTAAATGGATCTTCAAGAGAAAGATTGGTGCAGATGGAAAATGTGGAGACATTCAAGGCTAGACTAGTGGCAAAAGGTTATAGTCAATACGAAGGCATTGACTATCAGGATACCTTTTTCCAGTGGCTATGCTAAAATCCATCCGCACATTGCTTGCCGTTGCAGCCTATTTCGATTATGAAATATGGCAAATGGACGTGAAAATGATATTCTTAAATGGATATCTTGAGGAAGATATCTATATGGAACAGCCGCTAGGTTTCACATCCAGTGATACTGATCACAAGGTTTGCAAGCTGCAAAGGTCCATATATGGACTTAAGCAAGCATCTCGGAGCTGGAACACTCGTTTCAATGATGTGATCAAAAATGTTTGGTTTCATCAAAAAATGAAGAGGAAATCGTGTGTCTTCAAAAAGGATCAGTGGGAGCGCTGTTGTCTTCCTCGTATACTGTACGTGGATGACATCCTCCTTATTGAAAATGATATTTCCATGATGACGACAGTCAAAGTTATGGTTGTCCAAGGAATTCTCCATGAAAGACCTAGGTGAAGCATCCTTTATTCTAGGAATTAAGGTCTATAGGGATAGACCGAATAGGATGCTAGGACTTTCACAGAAGATGTACATAGAGAAAGTACTAAAGAGGTTTAGTATGGAAAACTCTAAGAGGGGATTAATACCCTTCAGACATGGTATTCATCTTTCCAAGAAGATGTGCCCTAGCACACCTGAGGAAATAGAACGCATGAGCAAGATCCCTTATGCTTCTGCAATAGGGAGCCTCATGTATGCCATGCTATGTACACGACCTGATATAGCCCATGCTGTGAGTGTCACAAGCAGATATCAGTCAAATCCAGATGAAGAACACTGGACTTCTGTGAAATGTATCCTTAAGTACTTGAGAAGAACTAAGGATATGATGTTGGTCTTTGGTAATGGAGAACTCCAAGTCCAGGGATACACAGACTCGGATTTCATGTCCGATATAGATGATCGAAAGTCGACATCTAGGAGTCTGTTTGTGTGCAATGGTGGTGCTGTCAGCTGGAAGAGTTCCAAGCAAACCATGATAGCAGATTCCACCATGGAAGCAGAATATATCGCTGCATCAGAGGCTGCGAAGGAAGCATTCTGGTACAAGAAGTTTGCTGCAGAAATTGGAGTAATGCCATCAGATGCCATTCCTCTGTACTGCGACAACAATGGATGCCATAGCCCTTGCTAAGGAGCCGAGGTCTCACCAGAAATCCAAGCACATTGAGCGGCGATACCACCTCATCCGTGATTACCTCGAGAAGGGTTACGTCGAGGTCAAGAGAGTCAACTCCACAGATAATGTGGCAGACCCACTTACAAAGCCGTTGGGACAACAAAAGATCGAAGCCCACCTTGAGAAGATGGGACTTAGACTTGTAGCCAATTGGCTTTAGGACAAGTGGGAGATTGTTAGATATATGTGCCCTAGAAGCCAGAATTGGCTGACACTTGTAATACACTTCTAGGGGCAAAATTATAATTTTGACTAAATCAATAAAATGGGTTATTTTCTATCACATATGTGTATTTAGTGTCTGTGATACATCCTTTGAGTTAATGGTAATGATAATTCATATTTTCAAGAGTTGAAAATTTAAGACATGAATAATCATTATTAACTCATAAAATGCTCCCGACCATAGGATCATCACGAGGATGGTGATTGATCCGAAAGGTTGGTGTACAATCGCTTCTCTTTAGTAGATGAGTCTTGAGTCTATGGTGTGGAGACACCGGAGCGAGAGTACAGGTACTCGTTAGAGAACGAGGGCACTGAGCGTGACCACCTCGAGTAGTCATTAGGGAAGTCTACCTTCTCGTCAATGACTGACTCGATGCTGCAGTAGTGTGTCTGGTTCTTTGACCTGAGGTGCATCGGCAGTTCACCTTGAGGGTGTTATAGTTTGACTACACCATTACTCGGATCTCCTAGCCATATGGAACCCTGAGGTGTATGTTGGCTATAGCATGTTCATTGTAGGAACTGGATTGCATCAAGATGGAATCTATCTACCTCGGTGGTAGAGGAGCAGCCCTATGATGATCATGAGAATCAAGTCCAGAAGCCCATGGCCATGGCAGAGTGAAATAATAGAAAGAGTTTCTATTTAGGTTTTCACATCGGACTTGAATCGAATGATTACATCATATGATAGAAACTAGGGTTTGACGAGTTCACCTTAACCCTAATCTGATCGGGGCTCAAGATAGAAGAACTTAATCACACAGGTAGCTGCACCAAGAGGTTCGCATTCAGCTCTGATGGGTTGCCACCATATACTGCTAGGTGTCACTGGTGGATTTTGGGAGCAATTAGAATGATTTAGATGATCGATCATTCTAGCTGTTCGAATCAGAAGAGTTCTGATCCATCGAAAGGAGTTTCGATGATGTCGATGATAGAGATCATGACATATCCCATTACCATACAGAACTGAACCTAACTGGGTCACACAAACAAGGGTTTGAATCTGGTGATCATCAATTGAACTGATCCTAGTTCAATTGATCTGAATGAGATTCAATTAGGTTCAAGAAAATCGTGCTAGCACTCGATTGAACCTAACGTTCTTCTTTTACTATCATAAATAGTTGTCCTGACTGAGCCAAAGGAGTTTGTGCTCAATCAGAGGCCTTCATATGGTCTGACTGGAGGTTGTCCAAGTCAGAAAAGGGTTGTCTTATTTTGTAAGATAATTACCTACCATTTTTGGTCACCTGCCATTTCTTCGTTCTTTGACTTTGGTCAAAAGTCTGACCTTTGACTGGTCAAATGTTGACCATTGACACTTTGACTTTTGTCCACATGTCATGCACCTATTGGAGAGCTGGTGGGGGCCTGTCCCTCCTACCAGAACTAGCAAGGAGGAGGGCGCACGCCACCCTTGGCGTGTGCCCAAGTTGGAGGCGCCCAGGAGTCCCTGTTGGATAGGGACTCCATCTCCTTTTTGGATTCCAATTAGAGTTCTCCTAAGAACCAACTTTGACTGATCTTAGGTGCCCTCTAAGGAGGAATCCAGGGGACTCTATTCCCACCAATCAGATTTAGATCTGATTTCACAAAGAGTTGTGATTGGTTGGGAAGAAGAGGAGTTGGATCACAGATAGTCTATAAATAAGACCCTGCGCCCAACTCAAAGAATGATTGAAAAGAGAATCAATTCTCATGCCCCAAGGCTGCCTCTCCCCTCTTCCTCCATGCCAAACCCACCTTCTCCCTCTCCTCTCCACGTCCAAAAGAGTTTTGGATTCTTGGTTGGTGCAATCCAGACAAGAGAAAGGCGACTGAAAGCTAGAAGGCTGCACTGCTGCAAAGGACGACTGCTGATCTTCAAAAGAGTTTTGAAGATCCTCCAGATCAGATCCAGATCTAATTTTTGGAGATGTGATAGAAAAGAAGAGGATCTCCAGATCCAGCCTAAGTGGATACCGGTAGAGGCCAGGCACTTGCGTGGCTAGATCCAGAACCTTCCGCTGCATACAGGATCATCAACGGATAATAGGATTACCCAACATCAAGATAAATTAAATTTGATTTAATTTATCTAGATTTTATTTTTATTATTAGAATAATAAGAATCAGATCTAAAATATTTTAGATCTGATTAGGATCAAAGAAATTTTTTTTGAAATATATCTCTTGAAACGAACCTAGTTCGAAAAATTAGGATTTTTCTTCACTACTGACCTCCCCTCCGCATCATAATAGGCCATCACCTGATGCTGGTGGTTCTACACGTGTGCCATACATGTGGGACCATGAAATATCTGGCTAGATGACACACCTACAATGCAAATACGTTATGCAAATATATAAGTATACAAATGCTATATAAAAAATAAAGTTATGCTAATATGATAAAAATGTATACTTAGATGCCTACGATGGTAGAGGCTCAGCTGTCAGTGGAGTAGATACCGTCGGTGGAGTAGATGCTGGTGGTGGAGGTTCCTGAATAATTGATGTTGAGGTAGATAGAGTATGCTCCGACTGCTCCTCGGATGCTGAACTGCGTGTAACCCGTCGAGGGATAGGGATGAAAGCTAGATGGCATTTTAGTAAAATTATGATCTGCAATGTTAATGAACATTAATCAATATAACATAATAACATATCAAATTCTATTTGCATGAAAGTCGAGCCGATCCATGCCTGAGATAGCCAACTCTGTGCCTAAGACATCTGGCTAGGGTCCTCCCCCAGCTGGCTCGATCATGGCCCGAGCCAGCTCGACTGCATATCCAAGCTGGCTCAGTTGTGTGCGATTCCCTCGATCACTCCCTCTTCCCTCTCTCGATCTCTCTCGCCGACGATGGCAGCGAGGCCGAATCCCTCCCTCCCAACTTTTTCATCTCTCGATCTTTCTCTCTTCCTCTCTCGATCTTCCTCGTTGGCGAGGCTAGACCCCATCCCTCCCTCCCTCTCCCACTCTCTCGATCTCTCTCACCAGCAAGGTCGAACCCCATCCCTCCCAATGATGTCGACGAGGTCGGACCCCCTCCCTCCCTCTCTCACTCTATCGATCTCTCACTCTCCCTCTCTCCATTCCCTCGTCGGCGAGGTCGAACCCCCTCCCTCCTAATGATGGCGGTGAGGCCGGACCCCCTCCCTCCCAATGATGGCGGCGAGGTCGGATCCCTCCCTTCTTCTCTCAAGTACAAACCCATTGGATATTCAGATTCAGATTCGGTAATAGTAATTAAAATTGGATCCAAATCTGAATATTCAGGTTTCAATCCGAACCCAATCCGTTGATAGATCTAGTCTACAACCGTCGACATTGCACGACCCAAAGCTACCACCATGGTACGGCCCAAAAACTATGGCATGCAGATAATTATAATATTTATAATAAATATTAATAATATTTATTATAAATATTTTATAAATTATTATAAATATATATGATTAATAAATAATACTATAAAATTAGAAAAAAAATTATACCTATGGCTATAGAGAGCGGGTCGCATCGAAAGCTCCGAGGATCGTCGACGACGATGTTAGAGAAGGACGACAATACTAAAGGTAACCTACGAAATAAAAGTAAGATAGTGAGATAGAGAAGAGAGAAAAAAGAGAAAAGAAAGAGAGAGCAGGGGTGGCTGGAGATGGGGGGCCAGGGAGAGGGGGGCACAATGATGAGGAGGTCAAAGGAGGCTTCGCACTCAACTAAGGGAGGGTCAGAATGGTGGTGGTGGTGGTGGGGGGTGGGATTTCATGGGGCCGAAGGAGGGTTCACCGGAGGGGGGGTTTGATTTTTGCATCAGAGTCGGAGGAGGATAGAGTGTGGGGGAGGGGTTTCACGGGGGGCTAGCGGAGGGTCGAGGATGGATGGGGGTTCACTAGAGGGGGTTTTTCATAGGGGGCCGAGGGAGGGTCGAATGGGGGTTTGCCGTAGGGGGTTTCCCTGGGGATCGAGGTAGGGTCGGATGGGGGAGTGGGGGGTGGGGTGGGGTTTCACTGGGGGTCGAGCGAGGGTGAAGGGGCATTCGCCAGAGGGGGGGTTTCACGGGGGGCCAAGGGAGGGTCAAATGAGGGTTCGTTCGCCGGAGGGAGCATTCGTTGGGGACTGAGGGAGGGTCGGATGGAGGTGTGGGGGGGGCGGGTGGGGGGTGGCGGATGGTGGGGAGGGACGGTCGTCGGGGATGGTGGGGGCCGGAGAGGGAGGGGGAAGGAGGGGCAGCACTGGCCGTAGGGAAAGGAGGGGCGATGCTGGCCAGGGGGGAGGAGGGTCAACGCCGACCGAGGGGGAGGAGGGTCGATGCCTGCCGGGGGGCAGAGGGGTGATGCCTATTGGGGGGTAGAGGGGCGATGTCGGTCAGAGGGGAGGAGCCTCATCGATGATGAAGAAGAGGGAGAGAGAGAGAGAGAGCGAGAGAGATCGAGCATGCACGAAAGAAAAAAAAAATTTAAAAATTTTTAACCTAACCTATGGCAGCGGTTATCGAACCGCTGTCATAAATCTATGATAGTGGTTATCCAAAATCACTGTCATAGATCTATGGTAGCAATTCTATAACCGCGGCTGTAGATCTATAGTAGCAATTTTTGATAACCGCTGTCATAGATCGAAAATAATTTTTTTCTCATTTTTTCTCTAAATATTATATAATTTTAAAATTTAATGCTCATCTTCATCATTCATTATCTAAATAATTATCATTAGAGTATCATCGCAAAAGGTCGCCTCGATCCGATGGCCCTAGCTTCATCGATCAAAAAATTTAATTTCAATGATCACGAACGACGATGCGATGCTCTGATAGATTGAGATCTCTGATGGATCTAAAAATCTACAACGATGATCTTGATGATATTTGTATCATACTATCAAAGTTTTACTTCAATCGGATATCATTATCATGGTCAATTTTGTATGGAATGATTTTGACCATTAAATTAGAAACAAGCGATCAAAGGGTTAAACGATGTTCGATTATGAGATAATTTTTTAGTTAAATGATCTTTGTTATAATTTTAAATATTTTATATGATGATAATAGTAAAATTTAAATTATTTTTATATAAACTATTCATGTTAAGCAGATATTGTAAAAGTACGAGCATAACAATCAGTGAAGTTTCAGAATGGTTATCAGAAAATGTATAATTTTAGATCGTTCTTTATCTCATGAGTTAAATTTTATAATCACCATCATAAAAAATGATTAAAGTAGTAGTCAAGATTATTTATAAAAAAAATTATCTCATAATCGAACACCGTTTGATCCTTTGATCACTCGTTTATCATTTAATGGATGAAACTAACCTATACTAAATTGACCAAAATAATGATATTTGATTGAAGTAAAATTTTGATAGTACACTAAAAACATCATCGAGATCATCGTTGTAGATTTTTGGATCCATCGAAGGTCTCCATCTATCATATCATCGCATCATTGTTCGTGGTCATCGAAATTGAATTTTTTTTATCGATAAAACTAGAGCCATCGGATCGAGGCGATCTTTTGCGAAGATACTCTAATGATAATTATTTAGATAATGAACGGTGAAGATATGCATTAAATTTTAAAATTATATAATATTAAATATATATATATATAGCAGTGGTTATAATTAACCGCTACCATAAATCAAATTATAGTAACGGTTCCTACTAACCACTGCTATAGATCCGATTTATGATATCGATTATAATGAACTGCTACCATAGATCGATCTATAGTAATGGTTTTTATAACTGCTATCATAGGTCTGACCTACGATAACGATTTTCTGTAACCACTGCTATATGTCGGATCTATAGCAATGGTTACAAAAACTGCTGCCATAGGTCCGACCTATAGTAGCGGTTGATGAAAACCACTATCGTAGGAGCTATGGCAGCGGTTTTCGGAAGCTATGACAGTGGTTTCGAAAATCGCTGCCATAGTAAGTGCTACCATAGGCTATTTGTGTAGTAGTGTAGGCTTAATACATCTTATTGAGAAATTATTCTTTTTATATAATACATCTCATTGAGAAATTATTCTTTTATAAAACTAGTGAGAAATTTTCAATTATAACTCTTGTCCTCTTAGTCTTCATGCTACTGCTTTAATTAACTCATGATAAGGCACGATAGAGATTAATTAGCTCCTAAATATATGATAAGGCATAGATACTAAACAACATTCATTTAATTAATCTATTATAAAATCTAAATTATATTTTGATCCAGAAAAATTTTTCGTTACAACAAGCAAAGTCTATAGCGACGAAACTTTAGTAACACTTAACAAAATCTATTAGTGTAAATATATTCTAGTAATGATTTTAAAAAATATCATAAAAGATATATAATATTATAGTGGTTTGTATATAACAATTTTAAAAGTTAATATAAAAGATCTATAATATTAATGTAATAGTTATATATAGACATTGCTAAAAATTGTTATATTGTGACAATACCTTAAAAGGATAATTTTTTTGTTAAATAGAACTTAATTGATAATATATATATATCATTGTATAAGTAATCATTGTCATTGTTAATTATTTATGGTCTACTTTTGTGATAAATTAGTATTATTTGAAACTGATTTGGATTTTTTGTGATGCCAATGTTTCATCACTAAATATACATTTAAACTTTTGGAAATAGATATTACACATATCACATCAATTTTAGAAAAATAAGGTTTCAACTATGTATATCGATTATTAGATATTCTGTTTATACTTAATAATTTTAAATACATTAAGTATGCTATTTTCAATTTTGTGTAGCCAAATCTATTTACTAAATGAGTTACACAATTAGTCTGAAAAAAAGAATCTTTTGCAGTTATTAGTTTTGGGAGTGACAATCAATTTAATGAATTTGACTATATATTACATATTAGCTAAAATTTTTTTGATGGATCAAATATAATTTTTTAATTTGATTTGATCTAATCTATCTAATAAATAAGTTACATGAGTTATGAAATCACCACTAATATTGCAAGCGATATGCCATAACTAGGTACATAAAGACCGATTTAACCAAAAATTTGAATCATTAATCCAACCTAATCTATATCAAAAATATATAAAAATCTAAATTATTTAAATAAGATATATAATATAACGTGTTAAAAGCATTCTATGTTACATATAGAATAAAAAGAATCATAAATCATCTATTTTGAAAAACTTTAGAAAAAGTATGTACACTTACAGAAATGTTATGAGATTATTGATATTTTTAGATATTCTAAATGAAAAGGTATTCAAGAATAAATAAAATTATTCATTTTTTTTATTTTCAATCAAAAGGAAGATGATTGAATTTTTATAAAAATAACTAATTATTAAAATATGAAATACCATAAAATATTTGAAATGGGTATGTTTTATATTATGAATTTATTTTAAATAAGTATAAGAAACAATAACAACTCAAAGGAAATGATGTCATGGTGGCTGAGTAGAAGGAAATAATTCTAGATTTAGATGGAAATCCTAGTCTTTATCTCCAATATCTGATTTTGGTCATACACATAGTGACATTTGCAACCACAGATAATAAGTTATATCAGTAGTTACAAATTGTCGCTATATAATGACTTAAAACTATTACTATAGAGTTTCTTACATCAATGGACATCTAAACCATGGCAATAACTTTCAGCAATACTACTTGTTGCCATAGTTTACCAACTATTGCTATAAGTTTTATGAATAGTCTGCTATATTTTTTGTCATGGTATTGACTGCTACTATAGATTTTTTTTGTTGTAGTGTTTAAAGTCCCTAAACTTTTAGCAATCTTCAACAATTTAATTCATACAATTTCATCATACAAAATCAAACTAACATGCTTTTTGGATGCATAAAAGGTCAACAACATGCTCATGCTTGATTCATATTTTAAATCATTTTCATGCAAGGTGTAAATAATATTTAATTTAAATGTAATATATATAAATAATATTCATAATTTTTAATTTAATTATTATAGTTATTTTCTAAATGCATATATAAAACTAAGCAATTTAAATTAGATCATATGGCATGTATGGTAAAAATGTTAGACGTAGAAGTACTAAAAATTCTAAGTTAACAAGATCTAGAAATCCTTCTTGATTAGGCTATATATGGTCTAAAATCAATACATAAAAAATGTTAGATCTTTCTTTACAACCTGGGTACAACCTATATGTTCACCCTCCAATGGTGATCCACATAGAAAGAGAGTCAGGACACTATATCCTCACATGTTGGTTTTCGTTGATCAATTCTTCTATGAAGAATTCGATCAACCTTTCCTTGCAATAAAACACTATAATAAGTATTAGCCCTAATGCCACTATCTCTCATACTTTCTTTTTGCTTTCTTTCTCTCCTTGATCTTTCTTAATTATCTTCCTAAGCTCTTATCCTAAAGAAGACTCTTTGTCCTAATTAGAACCTTATCTTAACAAGGAAAGGAAGAAGATTAATTAGACACCATAGAGAAAGAAATTGCTTTTCACTTTTCTTGGCTTTCTATTTCTCTTTCTTTCAAACCTTCTTGTTTTGCCTAATTCTCTTCCTAACCTTTGTCTTAAAGGAAGACTTCTTGTATTAAAATAAGACATTGTCTTAGACAAAAGAAGAAGAGGATTGAGGCTTCAAATAACTTGAAGATCATGTTAGAAAGAAGAGAGAACTATCAGATGCTCCTGAAAGCTCTGGACACCAACCTATTTATAGGTGGCATACAGCTACTTTTCCCATCATCTCGTGCCTTCTCAAGAAGCATCTCAGACCTCCTCCTTTGTTCTCACACCCCTTAGATTAATCAGGATATGTGGCAAACATTGAAAATTAAATGAATAGTCATTTCTTGCAAAAGGACTCTTCAGAGAAATAATTTTTAGTGTTTTCCAAAAAGTTGCTAGACTTAATAAAGATATCCACATGATCCAATGGTTGATGTTCCATCAAATAGCTATCAAATGGCCCACAAAGGAGGCACCAATTCAGAATTGGCAGGGATAAAAGATATGCTTTGGGCATTGGATAAGAGTCCATAATCACTTGGACTTTAAGTCCAAGTGGTGCCAAGATAAAAATGAATAGATCAAGTCCAACTTGATCTGAAACTTATCCAATTAACTAACCATCTGATAGCTAATTAAAAGCCCATGCCTTAAGAAAGAAGTGGCATGGAGATAAATGGATAAGATTAAAGGAAGCACCTCATTCTTGTGGCACATTTCTTCATGTGCTAGGAAGAGACCTACATGCATCAAGAGAGAATGGGCAACTACATGGTGCCCATTCCCTTGGCTTATCTAGCCAAGGGTCAACTCAATCCAGACCCAAAAGAAACTTGAGTTTAATTGGATTAGTTTAGCCAAATCTAGAACCAATTTTGAATCTGATTCGAACATTGGAGCTAGGGTTTGCAACACATATTAGCATGTTCATCCTACAAGCATGATCTAATCCAATTAGATCCTTAATCAATTTTTTTTTTGTATGGCCCATTAAGTTCCACATGTGGCCAGCCATAGATCCAGGTGTAAGTTGACCAGATTTGATTGAAAATCAATCTAACTAATTTAGATCAAAAACAAGCTAACCCAAATTCAGCAATTAGAACTCTTGAATTTGATCAACCTACAAGACAAGATTGACGTCTAGCAACATATCATGACTACTTGAAAGATATAAAATTTTGATGAAAATACTAAAAATATCTTTCAGTAGTGAGTTATCATGAAATTCAATTCTTCAATCATATTGTATCCCAAAAATATTTATGAGTATGGATTCATGTCAAACTCAATTACATATTCATATTCTTTTAATCTTATAATGATAATTTGATTAATAAAATATTAGAAATCTTTTTTAATTTTTATTCTATTTTGATCAAAGTCTTTCTGAATCATCATATGATTGGAGAAGTAAGATGCAAACTCATCCTACTAGAAATGATCGATTTTATGTTGATCTACTCACAATCTTTCACTACTATAGAATAAACCACTGTCGTAGCCCAAAAAATTGCTGCTATAGGCTATGACAGCGGTTAGCTAACTGCTATCACTGCAGCCATCACCGTAGATCTATGGCAGTGCTGGTTACAGTGATTCTGAAAATCACTGCCATAGAGCATCTATTGCAGTAATTTCTAAACCACTACCATAGCTTGATCTATGGCAGCGGTTTTGAAACTACTGTCATATTCTCTATGACAATGGTTATGAAACTACTACCATAGACTTGTCTATGATAACGGTTATATAACTGCTGCCATAGGTCTAATGAAGTGGTTGACAAATTACCTACGATAGCAGTTGGCATGTTTACGATAGTGGTTGTAAAATCGCTGCCATAGCTTTTGAATAATTAAAAATATAAAATTTTTAATTTTTTATATATTTTATTTGATAAATGCAGAGATATATAACATAAAAAATATTATAAATATAAAAATATTTTTAAAATACTAAAATTTTATTATCAAATAAAATTTATTATAATATTTTTCAAAAAAAATATATCAAAAGTCTCCTAAATTTATTATAATATTTTTCAAACTACATCATCATTGTCATCGAGAGATGGAGCACAAGTCGGAGCTGGAGTCGGAGCTAGAGCTGGAACTGGAGTCGGAGCTGGAGCTGAAATGCAGGCCAACATATCCTCAAAGCTCGTGAAGGTACCTCCAAAATACGTGTTGAGCATCGACATCATGTCTCTCACGATTGCCCTCTAGATGAGATGCACACTCCTCAGCTCAATCTGCCTATATCGTAGCATGATCTTCCCGTGCCAATGCCTCCTCAAGCTTCTCTCGACTGACGACACTGAAAGCCTATGAAGAGATGCTCGCTTTAGACCAATAGCTGGTCAGCATATGTCTGGACCTGCATCGAATCCTCCTAGAGTGCTCAGTCTTCAAGACCTGAGATAGATGGTCATGAAGGCCAAAGGTATCAGGGCCCTCACTCGCAAGCGCATCTAACTGATTCTATAATTATAAATTCAAATAAAATTTTATAAGAAATGCTATAATGCTAATCATATATACTAATATATTTAATACTTACAAAATTTCTTTCGATCGTGGCGTTCATTGACCTACCCTTCTAGTCCATACGACTGGATCGAAAGATCTCTCTATGGCTAGGCATCACTCCATCTCTCATCAGCTATAACAATAGATCAGTTTATCAAAAATATAAAAAAATATTAATTTAATTTATCTAGTAAGATTTAAAATTCATTACCTCTCTATGCACATGACTGACCATAGACTCACGATCGAAAGTGTGTGTATACTCTTGGACTACCCGATTCTCCTAGTTCTGATGGAAGATAGCCTAATAAGTATTCAAATAAATAATAAATATTTAAAAAATATTTAAATATAACTTTAAGTGTATTATAAAATTTAAAAGTTAGTAATTTTATCTCAAACTCCTAGCTCCTCCAATATGTAACCATCCTCTCCCACTGACTCAAAGAATAGTCCTGTATCCAAGGAATAAGCTCCTCTGAAGTGTCGATCTCATCGATGCTGGAGCCATCCTCTATGGAGCTTGATCTTGTAGCCCCGATATAACTCTCCGATCTTCTTCAATTGAGCATCTTGAGTCCTCTCGTGATAAAAAAAGTCATACCTCCTTTGCACAAAGTTATCAAAAATCAGTTATAAAATTATTCTAATCAAACATATATAGTGTAAACATATAAAATGCATTAAATATAACTAAGATACGTGTACTTACCCATATCTCCTTCCCATATTCGATCCTCTGGCAGTAGCATCCATCAAATCGCCAGTTCTTTAGGCTTCTACGGAGAATGATGTCCTGACCACCTCACAAGCACTCCAAAAAAGGAAATGCATCTCCTTACACGATCTTCCCTACCTGGACCTCCCCTCCTGCATCATAACTAGCACCATCACCTGATGCTGGTAGTTCCACACAAGTGCACCATACATGTGTGAAACTATGAAATGTTCTGGACTGGATGATGTACCTATAATGTAAAAATATGTTATGCAAATATATAAGTATACAAATACTATATAAAAAATAAATAAATAATATAATAAAAATATACACTCAGATATCGGTGGAGTAGCATGTGTCGGAGATGTGGATGACGGTGGAGGTTCAGATGTCAATGGAGTAGATGTCGATGGTAGAGATTTTTGAGCAGTCGATGCAGAGGTGGATGAAATATGCTCCGATTGCTCCTCAAATGCTGAACTCTACATAACCCATCAAGGGGCAGGGGTGAAAGCTAGATGGCATTTCGGTGCCATCATGATTTGCAACGTTAATGAACATTAACCAATATAACATATTGAATAATAATCAAAGATATGCCTAGGTACCATCCGTATAATTACATATAAATATACGGACGCCAAAGATTATGTACACTAATCAATTGATGGGTCTATCGCTATACAATGCAATAAACAAAAGCAACAAGATGGAGGTTCTTAGCGACTGGCATGGCACGGTCCAAGGCATGGCCTACCAACACGATACGGTACAACCTACCAACACGACACGGCCCAAGGCATGACACGACATGGCACGATCTATCGACATGGCACAATCCATGGCATGGCACGGCATGGCCTACTAGCATGGCTCAGATGCAGAGCTCCGCATAGTCCATCGAGGGGTGGGCGTAAAAGCTAGATGGTATTTCGGTGCCATCGTGATCTGCAACGTTAATCAACATGACTTTGAGTATTTAACCGTATATTTCATGAATGGATGTAGGTCTTTTTAGGTATTTAAATTTAAAAATCATTTCAAAAAAATATTTACAAAAATTCATCAAGTCAAGATCCTTAAAGAAGAAATTTTTCTTAAGCTTCCAAAGATCAGAAGAAAGAGAGCTCTTTGACTAAAATAAGAAAAATATAAAGGAGAATTCAAATAATCTCTTTAATTGATAGCAAAAATCTCTTAAAATAGTTTTGGAGTAGTTTTTGAGATGTCTCAAAATTTTTTCGAAAGCTCTTGAGTGGACTAGCACTCCTAAATGAAGTTCTAGCATAGTTTCAAGAGGTCTCGCATTGAACTCGAGATATCTCATTCTTAGAAGATAGAAATTCAGTTTCTATCTCTAAGAGTGAGAAGTCTTACAGGATTCTCAAGAGATTTCATGATTTCGGTGAGACATCTCGTTCAGAACTGAGAGGTCTCAAAATTTCTCTACAACCATCTCTATTTTAGAAGTCCAATTCACCCTCCCTCTTGGGTTGCAACCTCTGGATGAAGTCGGACCCCTTCCCTTCCTCTCTCTCTATCTCCCTTATCGACGATGATGGTGAGGCCAAATCCCTCCCTCCCTCTCTCCCTCTTCCTTTCTTAGTTTTGGATCCCAAAATTGGGTCTGGATACCCAGGATCTATTAGGATCTGGGTCTGGTACTTCAAGTATGGACCCATCGGGTATTCGGATTCGATCCGATATCAATAATTAAAATTGAGTTTGGATCTGAATATCTAGGTTCCAATCCGAACCTGATTCATTGATAGGTCTAGTCTAGTAATTAATAAATAATACTATAAAATAAAAATAAAAATTATACCTATGGCTACAGAGAGGGGGTTACACTGAAAGCTCCAAGGATCGTCGGTAATGGCGCTAAAAGAAAACGACGGTGCTAGAGGTAACCTATGAAATAAGAGCAAGATAGTGAGATAGAAAGAGAAGAGAAAGAAAGAGAAAGAGGAAAGAAAGAGAGGGGAGAGAGGGAGAGGGGGCCTGGAGGGGCACTATGATGGGGAGGCAGGGGAGGGGGAGGGCAGGGGTGGTGGCAGATGGGGATGGGGAGGGTAGGGGCGGGCGTAGGGATGGGGGGGAGGGGCGGAGTGGCAGTCGGGGATGGGAGGGCAGAAGGCCGACAGTCGGGAAGGGCAGGATGGGCAATCGGGGATGGGAGGGTAGGGGGCGAGCGATCGGGGATGGGGGGCAGGGGTGGCGGTCGGGGAGGGTAGGGGGTGTGGGCGGCGATGGCCAGGGATGGGAAGGGCAGTGCAGAAGGTGGGACCGATAGGGGGTTGGATGGGCAGGGGCTGGGCAAAGACCGTCGGGGGGGCCGATGCGGGGGTTGATGAGCGGGAGGGGAGGTGGCATGCACGGCAGCGAGTGGCAGCTACCAGGGATGGGGAGGCGAAGGGGGTGGAGGGGGGCACCAAAAGGTAGGGCCGGTCAGGGGGGAAGGATGGGCGGCATCGGTCGGAGGGGAAAGACTTGGGTGGAGTCTCACCAGCGATGGAGAGAAGGGGAGAGAGAGAATGCACATGAGAGGAAAGAAAAATTTGAAGATTTTTAACCTAACCTACGACAGTAATTTTCAAACTGCTGTCATAGATCTATGATAGTGGTTACTGAAAATCACTGCAATAGATCTACGACAGCAGTTTTCTAACCGCTGCCATAGATCTATAGCAGCGATTTTCAGTAATCACTGCGATAGGTTAAAAATAAATTTTTTTTATTTTTTTAAATATTATATAATTTTAAAATTTAATGCTCATCTTCATCATTCATTATCTAAATAATTATCATTAGAGTGTCATCATAAAAAATCTCGATCCGATGGCCCTAGCTTCATCGATCAGAAAAATTTGATTTCGAGGATCATGAATGACGATGCAATGATCTGATAGATGAAGATCTTCGATTGATCTAAAAATCTACAAGGATGATATCAATGATATTTGTAGCATACTATCAAAGTTTCACTTCAATCGGATATCATTATCATGGTCAATTTACTATGAAATGATTTTGACCGTTAAATTAGAAATAAATGATCAAAGAACTAAACAACATCTGATTACGAGATAATTTTTTAGTTAAATGATATTTGCTATAATTTTAATCATTTTATATGGTGATGATAATAAAATTTAAATCATTTTCATATAAACTATTCATATTAAGCAGATATTGCAAAAGCACGAGCGTAACAACCAACAGAGTTTAAGAATGGTTATCAGGCGACGTATAGTTTTAGATTGTTCTTAGTCTCATGAGTTGAATTTTATGATCACCATCATAAAAAATAATTAAAGTAGTAGCTAAGATTATTTATAAAAAAAATTATCTCATAATCGGATACCATCTAGTCCTTTGATCACTCATTTATCATTTAACGATCGAAATTAACCTATACTAAATTGACCAAGATAACGATATCCGATTGAAGTAAAACTTTAATAGTACATTACAAATATAATTGAGATTATCGTTGAAGATTTTTAGATCCATTGGAGATCTTCATCTATCAGATCATTGCATCATTGTTCGTGATCGTCGAAATCAAATTTTTTTGATCGATGAAGCTAGGGCCATCAGATCGAGGCAATCTTTTATGGTGATACTTTAATGATAATTATTTACATAATGAACGATGAAGATGGTTATTAAATTTTAAAATTATATAATATTTAAAAAAATAAAAAAATAATAGTAGCGATTATAAATAATTGCTACCATAGATCGACTTATAGCAGCGGTTACATGGAACCGCTGCTATAGGATCGATCTATAGCAGTAGTTTTTCTAACCACTATCATAGGTCTGATCTATGACAGTGGTTGTCGTTAACTACTACTATAGGTCGGACCTATTGTAGTAGTTATAAAGAACCGCTACCATAGGTCAGCTTATTGCAACGATTTTTTTTAACCGCTATTGTAGACTCTATTGTAGCGATTTCTAGAATCGCTGCTATAGTATGCACTACCGTAGGCTCTTTTTGTAGTAGTGTCCATACACAATCTACTATATCTAGATTATCCTGTATATAACTAAGTCATGAATGAGTGTGAATCAAAACATGAATTTATGTGCACAAGGTTCTATGGCAGTCTCAGGTCTAAGGATCACTTGCACTACTCTCACTTAGAGAACTATCTTTTGATATGCAAGTAAGGCTCTGTAAGATATTCTCAAGTCAGATCAATTTAGTGAATTTATTCTCTGATGAGTACCCACATCCTTATATTAGTATCTCTATACAAGTAATTATGAGATCAATCACCCTCTCTTGAGCATACATAGGATGTGTCAGTCTTTTTGAAAATATTGATCTCCGACTTAATGTACCATTGACTAAAAATATTTTAGATTAGAATTTTAAAGTTTGGATCTCACTGGCATGATCTCATCATAGCCCTAAAATTATTGCCCTAATCTATAGAATTTATCATAATCTTAATAATAAATATAAGATGTAGCATATGATGAAATATAAATACTTTTATTTATTAATAAAAATATCATGTACATGAGCAGAAAGATCAAAAGAAGTTCCTCACAATACAAATTATGATTGGCTTTTTGAGCATAACTCTTTCAAAGTTAAGACTTGATTTTATGTGTAGGTGGGTCTTGCATCCCAAGAATCAAATCAAAAGTAATATCTTGATAGCGGGTGCTTAAGACATATGACTAGTGATGAATCCCAATTCATCATACTTAATGCAAAAATGGAGGGATGGTCACCTTTGGAGATAATGATAAAGAAAAAATTATCGGCATAGATAACATTGATATTACTCCCTCCAAATTCATTAAAAATATTTTATGAGTAGATGATCTTAAATATAATCTTTTGAGCATTAACCAACTTATGATAAGGGTTATAAAGTTATTTTTAAATCTTTATTATATATTATAACTAGTTTTAATGATGATGGCATTAGATTTGTTGGGCATAGGCATGGTAATGTTTACATATAGATTTGAATGATCTTTTCATGCTAAACATGCAACGTCTAGTAGCCAAGAAAGCCAAAATCAATGAGACTAATTGACTTTGGCATTGTAGACTTGCTCATACTAGTATGAACTCTCTTTCAAAACTTATTAAAAATGATTTAGTTGCTAGTTTACCAAAATTGAATTTTGAAAAAGATAGAGTTTGTAATGCATACTAATTAGGTAAGCAAACTAGAATTTCATTTAAATCTAAAAACATAGTTTCAACTTCTAAGCCATTAGAACTATTGCATAGAGATTTATTTGGATCTACTAGAACTACTAGCTTAGGTGGTAAATGATATGGTTTTATAATTATCAATAATTTCTCTCATTTTACATGAATTTTCTTCTTAGCACATAAGGATGAGGCATTTTATTTTTTTCTAAATTTTATCAAAAAGTTACCAATGAAAAGGGTTTTTTAATTTAAAATATTTATCGTGATCATGGAACCAAATTTGAAAATCAAGAGTTTGAAAGATTTTATGATGAAAAAGATATTGATCATAACTTTTTAGTACTTAAAACATCTCAATAAAATAAGATGGTAGAAAGAAAAAATAGAATCCTTGAAAAAAATGATCCGTATCATATTATGTGAAAGCAAAGTTCCAAAATACTTTTGGATGAAAGCAATTAACACGGCATGTTACATTTTAAACCATGCCCTAATTAGACTAATTTTAAAAAAAATATCTTATGAACTTTGAGAGGGAAGAAAACCAAACATTGGATATTTTTATGTATTTGGTTGCTGGTGCTTTGTTTTGAATAATGATAAAGATAAATTAAAAAAAATTAATGCAAAATTTGATGAAGCTATTTTTCTTTGCTATTCCACTACTAATAATACATTTAGAGTTTTTAATAAAAGGACCTTAGTTATAGAAGAATCAATACATGTAATTTTTGATGAAACTAATGATCTTCCATTAAGAAAGAGAGAAGGTATTGATGATACAAGTCTACTTGTAGAAGGGATGAATGAGCTCACTTTAAAGGACTTAACAGTCCAAAATAAAAATAAACATGAGGACAAACATGAGGATGAAGGTGAGAAATAATAAAATCTTCAAGAGCAACCTCAAGGTATAAATGATCTTCCAAAATGGAGGTATAGAATGGAGGTATGATCACTATCATCCCAAAAAACTTATTATTGGTGATCCTAAACATGGGCTAGGAACTTACTCATCACTTAAAGATGCATGTAATTATTTTATTTTTATTTTATATTTTAAACAAAAAATCATAAATGAAATCGAAAAAGACTATAATTAGATTAATGCAATGCAAGAAGAACTTAATCAATTTGAAAAAAATAATGTATGGACCTTAATATCAAGATCTAAAAATTATCCATAATTGGAACTAAATAAACATATCTAAAAATAAGCTAGACAAAAATGAAAATATGACAAGAAAAAAGGCAAGATTAGCAGCAAATTGATATAATCAAGAAGAGAAAATTAATTTTGATGAAATCTTTGCATGGATTGCTAGAATATAAGTCATTAAACTCTAGCTTGCTTATGCATATTTTATGAATTTTAAATTATTTTAAATGAATGTTAAAAGTACTTTTTTAAATGGATATATTATTAAAGAGATATATGTAGAATAACCAACTAGTTTTGAAAACCATGCCTTTCCTAACCATATTTTAAAATTAAACAAAGTCTTATATGGTTTAAAACAAGCATCTGGAGAATGATATGAAAGGCTAAGTAAGTTCTACTAAATAATAATTTTTCAAGAGAAAATATTGATACTACTCTTTTCATAAAAAGAAATCTTGATGATATTTTAATAATACAAATCTATGTTGATAATATTATATTTGGATCTACTAATAAAGTTTTATGTCAAGATTTTGCTAAGCTCATGTAGAAAAAGTTTGAGATAAATATGATGGGTAAACTCACATTCTTCCTTGGACTTCAAATTAAACAAACGAAGGAAGAAATCTCTATCAATCAAAATAAGTACACAAGAGAGCTACTAAAAAGATTTGGGATGGAGAGCTTCAAAATAATTGGCATCCTTATGAGACTTTTGTGCAAGCTTGACAAGGATGAAGAAGGTAAAAGTATTGATTTAAAACTTTATAGAGGTATGATTAGTTTCTTATTATATCTTATTACTAATAGATTGGATATCATGTTTAGTGTTTATATGTATGCTCAATTTCAATCTGATCCTAAGGAATCACACTTAAATGCTATTAAAAAAATCTTAAAATACCTAAAAGAAACTTAAACTTTAGAATTATGATTTTTGAAAAATTCATTAATAGACTTAATAGGATTTTTAGATGCAAATTTTGCTAGATGTAGGAGTAAAAAAAAACACTAGTAGAACTTACTAATATTAGAATTTGGCATCTCGAATTTGATTCACGGTAGAGAAGAATCAGTATCAGCACAGCAGTCGGGCAGGCTTAGATACGGATCGAGCTAGCTTGGGCTAAGATTAAGCTGGCTCAGATTACAGTCAAGCTGGCTCTCTCAGATAGATAGAAAGTAGGTATTCGAACGAGATATAGTCGAGCCAGCTCGATCTCTGATAGAATCGACTCTGAAGGAACCAGATCTAGGATTTTAGGGCTAGATCTTGAAACTTTTCTAGATCAGAAGTGGAAGACTCAAAATTAATCTAATTAATTTTAAATATTAGATAATTTTTAAATCTAAGACCATATTATATAATTATTGCATATAATTTAAACCTAAAATCAAAAATAAATAAGAAGAAAATATTGATCACATCAACCTAGGTCTATACTACATCTCATGCATGTATAAAAAAAACCAATAGATCAGATCTATTACCTGAGTGAGTTAGATATTCTAACTCACTGATCCAAGCTTGAAGATGAAGTTGCAAGCCGTACATATGTCCAGCCTCTAAGAGTCATCCACACGAGCCCATGATCACGATAAAAAATTCAGATGCCGCAAATCAGCATAGTATGCTAGTACTGCACTGATCTTTCTTCGATGATTGATCAGATGCCTCCTTTCTTCTAGATTGGACTCTTCCAAAGAGGAGGAGGAGAAGAGGTTTTAGATGTGAGACACTCACAGAAAACCTAAGAAAAAAGAAAGGGAAGAGATGAACACGGCAACCCTAGAAGAAGACCCTCTTCTTCTTCTCTTTGCTCTCACCTAGACACCTAGTTTTGTGTCTATTGAATCTCAATGCCCAGAGGTTGTTTCTCCTTGATTTTCATACACCTCAAAGCCCTCTCAAATGTGTATAACCCATGAAAAATTTAAGCCAAAATTCATTTAAAATATATAGAAAAAGAAGAGTCCTTGTCTAGGTCAAATACTAGACAAGAAAAAATCAAACAAGGCAAGTCAAGGGGTGCCCAACTCTTGGGTGCTCCCTCCATAATTTTTGGTATGTACCAGAAAGAAAAGGCACACAAGAAAAGGGGTTTCTCATGTGGATAAGAGAAAATTAATTGGGAGAGGGGGTGGCACCTTTTGGGAAGAGTTTGGATTTGTTAGAATTCTGTCTCGTAGAATCCAATATCAAAATAAACTCCTTCTTTGACTTGGTCTTCTACCCAATTACCATATGAGAAAGAGAAGGAGAGAGGGGGCATATGTGAAAATCAGGAAGAAAAGGATTTTCCAAGAAAAATACCAAAAAATAGGCATGGGGGGCATTGGGACTAAGGTGGTGCAAGAAGGAATCCTAGTCTTACTAGGATTCTATCTATGACTTGGTCAAAGTGGTTTCTTAAATCAAATTAAACCAAAACCAACTCAACCAAATTAAATTAGATTCTAACCCAATTAATGGTTCAATTAAATTAGATTAAATTTAATTTAATTTTAATTTAATTTTTTAATCAAATTAGAAAATTGGGTTGATCTAAGTCCTAGTTAGACTAGGACTAGTTTTTTTTCTTGCACTTGACTTATTCAATAAGGCAATTGGACTTGATCCAATCAAGTCCAAATCAAATCTAATTAAATCATATTTAATTAAACTTAATTTTAGTCCTTTGGCTTAATTAAATTAAGCCAATTAGCAATCAAATTGCTAATCAATCCTCCTATAATACTTGCACTAGGTTAAACATCAATCGTATTAATCATTTAACCCTAGAACGATTCTCAATCATTGATCAACCATCCGATCAGATCGTGAGCTTTAATGTGTGTGACCTTATAGGTCCGAATCTAAGCCAATAGCATAGAAATAGATTTTTATATCAATCGAAGTGATCATCTAGCAATGATATCCGACGGTCGGATAGGTCGAATGTGTAGAACACCATCCTTAGAACCCATACGGATATAGTTTCCATATAATTCATCTCCTTGACCAAAATACTCGTAGGACACCTCAGAATTCAACTGTCAACTCTGATTAGATTATCTATATTATATTTTAAAATATCAAGTCCATTTGATGGATTATCCTAGCCAAGATTTTGCTATATTGAAATATAGTAATACATTCTTCTCCAACTCTTGGAGTGGTCAATTCCATCTTGATCACAACCGACTTCATAAGTACTTGATTGTGCTCAAAAGCCTTTCATTACTAAATTAGAAATTCAGTTAGTCCGATACCAAAGCATAGTGAGTTGCTTGCAAGTCATTGAGGTTATCTCAGGTTTAAGGGACACTTATACCTATATCCCATCAGAGACATCCTCGATAGTAGAATGCTCTAGAGTTGATCACAATCAATGACGATGTACCCATACATGTCACCTGTATGCCATACCAGTGTCTCCACACTTCTTGGTTAAGAGGACAATCAATCTATATGGCATACAGCGATCGATGTTCAATAGATGCTGTTATCCTAATTAACAGCCTATCATTTGATCGTGAATAAATTTAAGGACTAATCGATAAATCCTCTCTTTATCGAAGCTAAATAGTCCTAAGGACTTCATCACAAAAATGAAGTTTGTTAGAAGATGAAGACTTATGATGAAAAGCATGCCAAAGTATTTTATTTATCAATGATCAATTACATATACAAAGTAGCTCAATCATTAATAGGCTAACGATTAGCTTTTGGGACATAATTTCCAATAACTCCTACTTGTCCTAAAGCCACTCGGCATAGTATCTAATACCCATCTTCGACTTATAGTTATCGAACTTCTTGATTGCCAGGACTTTAGTGAAGGGGTCGGCTAGATTCTTCTTTTCATCGATCTTCTGAAGGTCGACGTCACTACGATCCACGATCTCATGGATCAGATGGAAGCAGCATAGAATGTGCTTTGTCCGCTAGTGTGCCTTCAGTTTCTTTGCTTGAGCTATGACACTAGTGCTTTCATAGTAGAGCAGAACTGGACCATCAATGGAGGGTGCTACTCCAAGCTCGGTGATGAACTTACTCAAGCACACAACTTTCTTTGCTACATCTGATGCTACCATGTACTCTGCTTTGTAAATAGAGTCTGCCACTATATGCTGCTTGAAACTTTTTCAGCAGATGGCTCCACCATTTAGAGTAAAGATATATTCTGACACGCTTCTACTGTCATCATGGTTAGATTGAAAGTTGGAGTTTGTAAATCTCATAAGTTTCAAATCTGACTCACCATAAACAAACCAATTGGTCCCTAGTATTTCTCAAATACTTAAGGATGATTTTAATCATCTTTTAGTGATTTTCTCTAAGGTCAGACTGATATCTACTCACTACTCCTAGTGAGTATGCCACGTCTAGTCTCATATATGTTATTGCATACATGATAGATCCTACTATCGAAGCATATGGGATTCTATTCATATGCTCTCTCTTCAGGAGTTGTCAGACAATCCTTTTTAGAGAGTAAAATTTCTTGACCTATCGAGAGATAGCCCTTTTTGGAATTCTCCATGCTAAACCTCTTCAGTACAATTTTTATATACGTGGACTGGGATATACCAAGCATCTTTTTAGATCTATTTCTATAGATCTTCATCCCTAAGATGTAGGATGCTTCATCCAAGTTCTTCATGGAGAACTGTGATGATAACAAAACTTTTATTTTCTATAGTACAGAGATGTCATTTTCGATTAAGAGAATATCATCCACATATAAAATAAGGAATACCACTGCTGGATTATTTGCCCATTTGTAAATGCAAGGTTCTTCTCCATTTTTAATGAAGCCATACATTTTGATCACTTTATCAAAATACATGTTCCAACTCTGAGATACTTGCTTCAATTTATAAATGGATCTCTGAAGCTTGTACACCTTGGACTCATCTATAGATGTGAATCCCTCAGATTGTATCATATATACCTCTTTGGTTAGCTCTTTATTTAGAAAAGCTATCTTCACATCCGTCTGCCAGATCTTATAGTCCAAGTGGGCAGCTATTGCAAGCATTATCCAAAAAAATTTGAGCATTGCCACTAAAGAGAATATCTTATCATAGTCAATACCATAACATTGATAATATTCCTTGGCAACCAGATGGGCTTTATAGGTCTCCACCTTTTCATCCATGCCTCTTTTTCATTTGAATACCCATTTACACCCAATGGGTTTAACCCCTGATAAGTATCATAAATTTATCAATAAAAGTATTAATTTATTAATTAATTTATATTAATTTTTAAAAATTATTAATCAATTTATATATAATTTTTGAGAAATTCATATTTTTATTAATTAAAAAATTAATTAAAAAAGAATAAAATTTAAAAAATAAAATTTTATAATCAATGGAAAGAGATTATTTTTTTGATCACAACAAAATAGTTTGAAGCAAAACAGAGCTAAAATGAAGAAGATATGAATTTCTAAAGAAATAAATAAATAAAAATTAAATTAAAAAAAAATGGCTCAATCGGCTCCGCAAGCCAAGCCGTCAAAGCTGACTCAGCCATTGAAGCCATTAGCCGGTCCATGATCTAGGTGTGGACTACCAGCTCAGCAGAAATCGATGAATCACAGCGCGATACGTGGCGGACCTAGACCCTTAAAGGGTCCACAAAAATTTATCACAACTCACAGGGCAATCTGGTCTTTTCACTCAGCAATAGAGATGCTGATTGGCTGTGGTGTGCGGTGCGACCGATCCACACGGTCCATAGGAATAGTAATTGCACGATCGGATGGCTGCGGTTGATTGTGGTCAAGATCGGACGGTGGTGGTTATTTTTGGGTTTGATTCAAATTCTATCAACGATCTGGCGCGATCCAATGGCCAAAAAATCAAGTGATGAAGATCCAACGATCCAGAATGCTCCCGACGGTGATCAGGACTCCCAATGCATGATTTGCGGCCAGATTTCCTCCATCAACATGCGATCGGATGGCCAGAATTTAATCCGACCTGACCTGGGCTGATACGTATCCGATTTTGATGATTTTTAGACCGTTGGATTCTTATTGAATGGCTAGATTTTACCAGACTTACTAGATTTATATCAGAGCTATTTTAATCTAAATTTTACTCGAATTTTTTTAATTATAAAGGCTATTAGTCCCACATTGCCTTCAGAAAAAAATATCCAACTCTCCTAGCTCTATAAAAAGGATCCCAGGCCTCTAGAAATCAATATCTTCAGTCAAGGTGAAGCTTTGGTATAGGATGAAGCCAGGCTATGGGTTAATAGCTACTTCAAAGCAATTGGTACTGAGAAGAAGAGCTAGGCTTCTACACCATCTTTCCATCAATGCCGATCCAAGATCGGAGATCAGCTTATTTTATTTTTTTTATTTTATATATTTAAATTATAAACTTTTTAATGCAATATTTATTTTTATGATCTTTAATTTCATACTTTTTATTTTTATTATAATTTAATTTTTATACTTTAAATTATTACTTTTTATTTTATTGCAAGTAGATACTAAGATCTAACTAGTAGATCTTAGTACCAAGTTTAAATTCCTACATCTTTTAATTTTCACTTTTTATTTTTCGACTTGACTTTTGATTTTAAAAACTCTTTTTTTTTTTTTAAATTAAAGATTTCAAATTTAAAAATACTATCTTTTCTGTGGATTCGACCCGACTCACTACTATCTACATATTTTTAATTATTTTAAGAAGTTAGATTAAACTGATAAACACGGTGTCTTAACGACAACATCGCATTCTCTATCAAGTTTTTAGCACCGTTATCGAAGATTATTTTTGATTTTTGATTTTTATTTCTTTGATTTTTTTTTGTAAATTAATTATAAATATTTTTTTTAAATATTGCTTACTAATTTATTTATTTATTTATTCTATAGAAAAAAAAAGAAAAGGAAGAAAGCATCTAATTTTGGTGAGATCAATCCTAACCCTAGTCCTCTTTTCTTTTTTATTTATTTATTTATTTTTAAATTAATTTTTAAAAAATATTTATTTAAATCTAATTAAAAATCTCATGATAAGATTAGAAATTCTAACTGCTTAGAGTATGCATCATATTATTTTTATTTTTATTTTTATTTTTATTTTTTTTGATGATTGCTGGAGGTAAGATAAGCCTTTTAGAATTTAATTAGTTGCATGCATCTAGTTTAAATTGCATAGAATCCTTTGATTGAAAATTTTTTGTACATATTCATATTAAATCAAATTAAGGGTACAACCTAATTAAATAAGATAAGGTGGGGATTTGATCACCTTTTCTTGGCCCATAAATAATCAACCAACATCCTACATTGACCTAAGCCTTTAATTTTAAAATTAATTAGACATTAACCCTAGGAACTCGAGCTCAATAGGACAAGAAATTCTAAGAGTTGAACCAGATTAGGGTTAGTCAATTTGACTGGTGTCTAAGAAAGTGGTTCAGGGACGATTGGGTCCGAAGGAAGGTGGTTTATAATTGGTTCCGTTAGCTTATCTGGCAAAGTACAATTGGTGTCTAAGGTAAGCAACGGAGAGACTCCCACCGAACTTACACTTACCTGGCTAGTTGATTGGCTAATCCTACACTTAGAGGGCTTGAAGGTGACCTTGGCAGTTAGGAGCTGTCTAGATCTAGGATAACCATGTTAGGATTGATTGATCAACTTAATTACTGACCAACATCAAACCTAACTAAACTTAATTATTTTCTCTCTTCTTAGTTCTGGACCTTTTTTAGAACTCTTCTTTCTTTCTTCTTCTTTCTCCTCTAAAAATAAAATAAAATAAAATAAAATAAAATAAAAATTAAATTTAACTAACTAAAAAAATATTTAAAATAATAATTTAATTTAATTTAATTAATAAATAAAATAATTAATCATTAATATAATAAAATAATAAAAATATAAAAAAAATTAATTTTTTTTTTTTGAACCACACGTTAGGGTTGCACTACTGCATGCACGATAGAAAATTGCTTTATCAGATCTAGTTGAACCCAACCATAAAATTAAAAGGCTGAATTATATTAAACCCGATAACCAAATGACCGAAAATTTTAGAGAACCACCTAAGCAGATGAAGGAATATTTTATTCCTTCCATCTATAACCCATCAACTTGTATCCAATTACCTGAAATTCATGCTACTCACTATGAGATTAAGCCGACTATAATCCAAATGCTTCCATCTTTTTATAGGAACACCAATGAAGATCCTTATAAACATCTAGATAAATTCTTAGAAATCTGCTCTATGGTGAGAATTCAAAATTTAACTAATAATGCCCTTAGACTAATTTTATTTCCCTTATCATTAAAAGATAAAGCCAATTACTGGCTTGACAATAGGAAGACCAATTAAAACTTGGCTAACTTGCCAAGTGAATTTCTCTTAAAAAAATTTATTCCATATGCCGAACCAATACTATGATGTGAGCTATTCACTAGTTTGCTCAGCTCTAAAGCGGAACAGATTCACGAGTCATGGGAGAGACTTAAGAAAACTTCTTAAGAAAATGCCCACACCATGGTCTGTTTAAAGTGGCAAATAGTTTCAAGCTTTCTAATGAGGGTTTAGGAGACCATGACAGATAGATAGTAGCATGCATCCTGTGGGAGGTGCATTCAATGAATAAGAGTGCAGGATGAGCCATATCTTAATTTGAATTTTGAGTTAAAAACTCAATTAACCATGCTTCATTATCTTTCCAATCCCCAAAACTTGGGCAGGGATGCATGAATTTAAATATCTAGAATCTAGTCATAAGGACTGATTTTAAATTTGATAAATAAAAGTAGACTTTTTTTGCTCAGAAATTAGATCAAGTCCTAACCCTAGGTCACACAATCTCCTGCATAATTCACAATCATCTTCTAATTATTAAGAGATTTGTCAATTCTGTGCTTAGCCAACCCCCATTCAAAAAATGTGAAAAAAGTGGGGTGAATGCTCCTAGTGACTGCAACAGTTTCCACTTTTATCAAGAAACAAGTCTAAGCTGCTAAAGACGACTCCAAGCCGATTTATGATCCATTTTTAAATTCATATAACTCTGGCTAGAGAAACTATCCTAATCTTTTTTGGAAACCACAATAGACTCAGACTCAAACCCAAACTCTATCAGTGCAAAATTATTAGAATAGGCCTCAATACCAAAACTATACCTATAATAATGGTCAGTCTAGTCAGTTTATCCAGCCATCATATAACAATCAGTTATCATACCCACCTCCTCAACAGACCAATCTAGCTGACGATAGATTTAACCAACTTCAATAATTGATTTTAACTCAACAGTAATCTATCGCCAAGCTAGAAGCTCAAATAGGATAATTAGTTGAGTCTAATATGAGGAGGAGAACTAGGTCAATAATTGAGCCTCAATTCAAAATTTTCCAACAACATTTCCATCTAATGTCACCAACCAACTAGACTAGTTATCAATTTAATGTCTCACTAGAAATCCCCCCAATCTGAGAATACCAAAGTAATTTCTGAACTTAAAAGCTATAGGATTCTTAGACCCATACCAAGATCAGGTGAGAGAGGCTAGTACTGATGCTAGCCAAAATAAAAATTTAAAGGAACAGATTAGTAATGAGACTAACCACATAGAAGAACCCAAGCCAGGAACTAGTACTGATGTTGGTTCCAATTTAAATGAATAAATAGGGAGAAAAAGAATAGATGATTTACCCAAGACTTATAAACCTAATGATAACGTCTATATTCCTTTTTCAACACCTATAGAAGCAGCATCTTACAAAAACAGCAGAATGACATATAAATCATGGAAAGTTCTAATTAAGCGAAGTTATTAGCAACATCACATTAATTTACCTCCAAAATAAAACCACCTTTAGTCACCATTCCAGCACCCATTGAATCAAACTAACTCCTAATACAAAAACTCTATTCATGAGCATTTTAGAAAAACAAATAGGAAAAATTCTTAATAAACATGGATCTGAGAATGGGATCACAAATTATGTCTCTAAAATTAATAATGATTATATCAATAATAAAATTATAAATCAACTTTCTAGATTGGCAATCCAAAACATTCTCT
>QRFJ01000809.1:73159-178441 GCA_006176705.1 Cocos nucifera | reverse complement strand
CAGAATTTAATCCAACCTGATCTGGGCTGATGCGCATTCGATTTTGATGATTTTTGGATTGTTGGATTCTTATTGAATGGCTAGATTTCATCAGACTTACCAGATTCATATTAGAGCTATTTTAATCCAAATTTTACTTAGATTTCTTTGATTATAAAGGCTATTAGTTCTACATTGCCTCCAGAAAAAAAATATCCAACTCTCCTAGCTCTATAAAAAGGACCCCAGGCCTCCAGAAATCAATATCTTCAGTCAAGGTGAAGCTTTGGTATAGGGTGAAGCTAGGCTATAGGTTAATGGCTGTTTCAAAGCAATTGGTGCCGAGAAGAAGAGCTAGGCTTCTACACCATCTTTCTGTCAATGCTGATCCAAGATCAGAGATCAGCTTGTTTTATTTTCTTTTTATTTTATGTGTTTAAATTATGAACTATTTAATGCAATATTTATTTTTATGCACTTAATTTCATGCTTTTTATTTTTATTATAATTTAATTTTTATACTTTAAATTATTGCTTTTTATTTTATTGCAAGTAGATGCTAAGATCTAACCAGTAGATCTTAGTACCAAGTTTAAATTTCTGCACCTTTTAATTTTTGCCTTTTATTTTCTGACTTCACTTTTGATTTCAAAAACTCTTTTTTTTAAAAAAAAAATCAAAGATTTCAAATCTAAAAACACTACCTTTTCTATGGATTCGACCCGACTCACTACTATCTATGTATTTTTAATTATTTTAATAAGTCAGATTAAACTGATAAACACGGTGTCTTAATGACAACATCGTATTTTCTATCAACCCCTTCGGATGGATCAACTAATATTCATACATCATTGACCTTCATGGAATCCATTTTGGATCTTATGGCTTCTAGCCATTTCTCAGAGTCGGGTCTCTGCATAGCATCCATGTAAGTGATCGGACCTCATCGTTCTCATCGAATTTGATGGGATCACCATCCTGGACCAAGAACCCATAGTTTTTGTTCGGATGATGCAGTACTCTACCGAATCGCCTTAATGGTGTGGATTCACTAGGCTTCAGATCTGATTTGATCAAATTTGACTTAGGTTCAGCATTTTGTGTCAAACTTTCTACCTATTGAACTTCATCAAGTTCAACCTTAAAGGCAACAGTTCTTTCACTAAGAAACTCTTTTTTCCAAAAGATTGCCCTAAAGCTGACGAACACCTTTTGTTCATTAGCATAATAGAAATAGGATCCTTTGGTCTTTTTTGGGTACTCTATAAATGCATACTTGTTAGACTTAGGTCTAAGTTTATCTATAATTAATCATTCGACATAAGTCGGGCACCCCCAGACCCTGAGATGTGAAAGTGCTGGCTTACATCCTATCCATATCTCATATGGAGTTTTAACCATAGATTTACTTGGAACCCAATTTAAAAGATAGCAAGTCAATTCGAGTACATATCCCCAAAGGAATATCGATAAGCTGGCAAAATCTATCATGGATCGGACCATGTCTAATGGAGTCTGATTCCTCCTTTCAGATACACCATTATATAATGGTATTCCTAGAGAAGTCCATTAGAAGAGAATCCCATTCTCTCCTAGATATATAAAAAATTCACTGAAAAGGTATTCCCCTCCTCGATCAGATCGAAGAGTTTTAATACTCTTTCTAGTTTATTTTTCTACTTTACTTTAAAATTATTTGAATATTTCAAAAAAATCTGACTTATATTTCATCAGATAGACATATCCATATCTGGATAGATCATCTGCAAAAGTGATGAAGTAGACATATCCACCTATGGCACTTATGCTCATTGGTCCACATATATCAGTATGTACTAGACCTAAGAGCTCAATGGCTCTCTCATCTTTTTCAATAAAAGGTGACTTGATCATTTTACCAAGAAGATAGAATTTATAGGTTGGAAGTGATTCACAATCACTAAGTTCAAGGATACCCTCTTGAGACAACCTACTTATCCTATTCTTATTTATTTGACTTAGCCTACAATGCCATAAGTAGATATCTGACGCACTATCTAATCTAAGATGCTTGCTAGTTGAATAGACTATATTAACAGATTGTGATAGCATATATAGACCATTATTCAATTATCCATAGAAAGTAGTAACACTATTCATAATGACATTACAAACTCATTTTTTTATTAAAATTTCATAATTGTTCATAGCCAAAAGACCTACAGAAATGATATTTAAAAAGAAATCAGGACAGAAATGACAATCACTAAGAACAACAGTATGAGATTCAAATACAAGTTTCAAAATTCTTAAAGCTAGAACTAGAACTGGTCTTCCATCTCCAACGTTCAGGAACCTTTCATCTTGCTTGAATCTCCTACTAACCTGCAACCCCTGCAATGAATTGCAAATATGGTAAGGACTATCGGTATCCAATACCCAGTCAGTAATATCACAAATAGAAAAATTGCAAGAAGTTATCATATAAATATCTTGTTCAGCAATTGCTTGCTTCTTTCTTTGCCTATTCGGATCTAAGGAGGTAATGTACTGAGGACAGTTTCTCCTCCAGTGTCCCTACTTCTTGCAAAGGAAGCATTCAACTTGACTATTATTGGGCTTGATTTTCTTGATCTGGCCCTGCACAGATGTCCTAATTCAAACTTGTACCTTCTTAGTTTTCTTCCTTTTGTTCTTCTTTTCTTTTCTAAAGGGTCGAGAATGAGAAGATGAACCTCCCACTAAGGTCACCGACTCTTTATGAAGTTAGTGATCCTTCTCAAAGTTTTGAAGCAATCCCAGTAACCCGTGATAGTCTACTTTAAGCTTTGTCATTCTAAAATGAGTAAGAAATGGGAGAAAGAACTTGGGCAACGAGTTCAGTATTGCATCCTTCTCAAGCTGTTTATGCAAAAAAAAGTCGAGCTTGTTCAATCGCTCTATCAGCTCGATCATGTACAATATATGATCAATGATAGAGGCACCATCCCACATCTTGGCATTGAAGATGGCACAACTAGTCTTGTGTCTCTCCACATCATCGGGTGTGCCAAAGGAATCCTCCAATACTTGAAGCATATTCTTTAGCTGAGCCATTCTAAATCTATGATTGAACTCATCGCTCATCGTAGCCAGCATAATATAGCACACCGTGGTTCGATCACTAAGCCACTTCTAATAAGTGTCTCTAATAGTTTCACGTGCATTTGCAGCTGGCTCCTCAGGTGCATCATCCATTATCATATGTAGGATGCATTCATGCTCTAGGATAATCTTTAACTTTTGGTACCAGCTATCGAAGTTGGATCCTACCAACTTATCATTATCCAACAATGATCGGAGCGATAGAAAAGTAACCATATCTGCACAAAAAAAAATTATAACCTAATTAGTAATTAGTTCATTAAATCTAGAGAATTAGACTTTAATCAAAAGGGTCTTCTATTATTTTATTCGAATTGATAGCCTCTACCTCTAATTCAAAAAATTATCCTAACTTTTTAGTGGGTACTAGAATCCACATAGACTGCACACGAGCCCAACTTAGGTTGGCCAACCCATGTGCATCTAAGGGTAGATTCATAACCAATTATTTTTTAAATAATTTTTAGTAATTAAATTTTACCCCAGCCCCTGATTAGTTGGCTTTGGCCTTCTCAAAAAAGGGTCTAATTAGGTCCAACCATTAACATGACGATACTTGATCCATCCAACCAATGAATGATCAGGCCCAACTTTGGTTGGCCCACCTGACCACCATTTAGAAAGATGTATCCAAGAGATCATATAATGAATGATAATTTCATCAATCGATAAGCACCAGGCCTTTGGGCCTTCAATGATTATCCAATTGATGGACCCATTATCATCTACTTTAATAGGAGGCTATGATCCAGTTATCATATAACTATTTTATTTTAAAGACCTAATAATTTTATAGAATTTAATTTGAAGATGAGGGAAGGTTAGATGAACCAGCTTATCATGGTCCTCCTACTAATTTCACCAAGTCAGCTTAAGGTAGATCATTAATAGGCTGATCAAGGAGCACCTAAATCAGTCAAACTGATTTACCTAGCTGACATGGGTTAGCTCGAATAGTCAAGTAATCTGATCAAAATATAATTTCATGAAGAGGTCAGGTAAGTTCGATCAGTGGGAGGGTCTGCCAAAGCTTGCCTTATATACCATAAAAAATGGTCAGATAAGTGAGCTGCCAATTAAAGACCACCGATTTGATTTACCTTAGACACCAACTGATTTAATTTATTTCAATTAGATCAACCTAACAGTTCATGCTAGACTGCATAGCTAAGAATCAAATTCATCTTGGGTCTCGTTAAAGACATGGACTTGACCAACTATAACTATTGTAATTGATCTAGAGAATTCTTAACCTAATCTAAGACAATAATTGATTAGATTTAGTCAACTCTCTAATTAAGTCCATTCTTTAATCTAACCCTAGGTCTAACTCAATTAATGGACCTAATTCTCACTGACCCACTTAATCCAATGTGTTATGATTCGTATCTTAGGATCTTCAATTTACAATCCTAGATCCTAATCAAATAACTTCTTAATTCTTAATTAAATTTTGGACTGAGGGTTGGGGTTCGACTTTTCAAAAATAATTTTATATTTATAAAATATTTTTATAACATGTTTTGAACAATCAAGTTGCATGTTTGATTTGTAATCAAAATGCAAGTAAGAAGAGCAGGAAACTACTTTAGATCTAATCTAAACAAGTTCATGTAATTAAATAATTTCAACATCAATCAATCATAAGTCAACTTAGATCAAATCAAATATATTTATGATGATTAAAATTAGATTAAAAATTTTTTAATCAGATCATAAAATCTCTTAGATCTAATCTAAAATTTTATGATCAAAGTTTTAGATCAGCACATACTAGGACAACCTTTTTATTGTAAGGGATAAATCTTATAGTAGGACAATCTTATAAGATCAGTCCATGCAATCTAAAATTTTATTTTTAAATTTATTTTTTTTAAATTAAATAAATTATAAATAACATTAGATCATATCTAATAAATTTATGAATAATATTAGATCTATACGAACTAGGACAACCTTTGCACTATAAGGGGTAAACCTTACAACAGGACAACCTTAAAGCAGTTCGTATAATCTGAGATTTTAATTTTAGATTTAAATATTATATTATTAGTTAGATCTAATCCAAAAATAATCCAAGCATGCATCAATAATTATATAATAATTGATCTGACTCTGATACCAATTGAAGAAACCAGATCTAGGGTTTCAGGGCTAGATCTTGAAACTTTTTCTAGATCAACAGCGGAAGACTCAAAATTAATCTAATTAATTCTAAATATTAGATAATCTCTAGATCTAAGATAATATTATATGATTATTTTATGATATTTAAATCTAAAATAAAAAATAAATAAGAAGAAAAAGTTGATTACATCAACCAAGATCTACACTATATCTCATGCATGTATAAAAAAAATCAATAGATCAGATCTATTACCTGAGTGAGTTAGACATTCTAACTCATTGATCCAGGCTTGAAGATGAAGTTGTAAGCCATACACACATCTGGCCTCTAGGAGTCGTCCACACGAGTCCACGATCATGATAAAAAATCCAGATACTGAAAATCAACACAGTATGCTAGTACTGCGCTAATCTTTCTTCGACGGTTGATCATATGCCTTCTTTCTTCTAGATTGGACTCTTTCAAAGAGGAGAAGGAGGAGAAGAGGTTTTAGATGTGAGACACTCTTAGAAAATCTAAGGAAGAAGGAAGGAAAGAGATGAACACAACAACCCTAGAAGAAGACCCTCTTCTTTTTCTCTTTGCTCTCACCTAGACACCTAGCTTTGTGTCTATTAAATCTCAATGCCCAGAAGTTGTCTCTCCCTGATTTTCATACACCTCAATGCCCTCTCAAAGGTCTATAAACCATAAAAATTTTAAGCCAAAATTTATTCAAAATATATAGAAAAAGAAGAGTCCTTATCTAAGTCAAATACTAGATAAGGAAAGGTCAAACAGGGCAAGTCAAGGGGCGCCCAACTCTTGAGCGCCTTGGGTGCCCTCTCCATAATTTTTGGCATGTACTAGCAAGAAAAGGTGCATAAGAAAAGGGGTTTCTCATATGGAATAAGAGAGAAATTAATTGGGAGAGGGACGGCACCTTTTGGGAAGAGTTTGGGTTTGTTGGGATTCTATCTCATAGAATTTAATATCAAAATAAACTCTTTCTTTGACTTGGTCTTCTACCCAAGTACCATATGAGAAAGAGAGGGAGAGATGGGGCATACATGAAGATTAGGAAGAGAAGGATTTTTCATGGAAGATATCAAAAAATTAGGTATGCAGTGTTAGATATACGTGCTCTAGAGGCTAGAATTGGCCGATACTTGTAATACACTTCTAGGGGCAAAATTATAATTTTAACTATAAATAATAAAATGGGTTATTTTTTATCACATATATGTATTTAGTATCTGTGATACATCCTTTGAGTTAATGGTAATGATAATTCTTATTTTCAAGAGTTGAAAATTTAAGACAAGAATTTTCATTATTAACTCATAAAATGCTCCTAACCGTAGGATCATCATGAGGATGGTGATTGATCCGAAAGGTTAGTATACAATCACTTCTTTATAGTAGATGAGTCTTGAGTCTACGGTGTAGAGACATTAGAACGAGAGTATAGATACTCGTTAGAGAATGAGGGCACTGAGCGTGACCACCTTCGAGTAGTCATAAGAAAGTCTACCTTCTCGTCAATGACTAAGCTCGAAGCTACAGTGGTGTGCCTATCTGTTCTTTAATCTGAGGTGCATCGATAGTTCACCTTGAGGGTATTATAGTTTGACTACACCATGACTCGATCTCCTAGCCATTCAAAATTCCTGAGGTGTATGTTGGCTATAGCATGTTCATTGTAGGAACTGGATTAACATTGTTCCAAGATGGAAATCTATCTACCTCAGTGCAGAATGAGGAGCAGCCCTATGATGATCATGAGAATCAAGTCCATAAGCCCAATAGCCATGGTAGAGTGAAATAATAGAAAGAGTTTCTATTAAGGTTTTCACATCGAACTTGAATCAAATGATTAAATCATATGACAAGAATTAGGATTTGATGAGTTCACCTTAATCCTAATCTGATCGGGGCTCAAGATAGAAGAATTTAATCACATGGGTAGCTGCACAGAGAGGTTCATTTTTAGTTCTGATGGATTGCCATCATATACTACTAGGTATCATGGATGGATTTTGGGAGTAATTAGAATGATTTAGATGATCGATCATTCTAGTTGTTTGAATCAGAAAAGTTCTGATCCATCAAAAGGTATTTCGATGATGTCGATGATAGAGATCATGACATATCCCATTACCATATAGAACTGAATCTAACTAGATCACACAAACAAGGATTTGGATCTAGATATCATCAATTAGACTAACCCAGTTCAATTGATTTGAATTATATTCAATTAGGTTCAAAGAAATCGTGCTAGCACATGATTGAGCCTAACGTTCTTCTTCTATAATCATTAAAAGTCGTCTCGACTGAGCCAAATATATTTGTGCTCACTCAGGTACCTTTACTTAATCTAACTGAAGCTTGTCTAGATCAGAAAAGGATTGTCTTAATTTATGAGATAAATTGGAGACAATACCTACCATTTTTTGTCACCTGCCAATTCTTGTCTTTTGACTTTGGTCAAATGTTGACCTTTGATACTTAGACATCTGCCCATATGTCATGCATCCATAAGAGAGTAGATAGGGGCTTGTCCCCTTACTAGAAAATGAAAAGAAGGGGCCACACACCTAGGAAGGCATGCGCCCAAGGATAGGAACGCCTGGAGTCCCATATAGATGGGACTCCAGGTTGCTTCTTGGAATCAACTTAGGTAGGCGCCTAAGACTCAGCTTTGATTAGTCTTGGTGCCACCCAAGGTTAATTTGAGGGGGCTCTTATCTAATTGGATCAGATAATGTCATCCCTACCAATCAGATTTAGATCTGATTGCACGAAGCGACGTGCAATTGATCAGGATGATGTGCAGCACTACATGGTGCAGCAGGGTCCTATAAAAACCCTATCTGCGCACCAAGCTTTAGATGAAGATCTCTCCATAGCCCATGCCACAAGGACTGCCCCTATTCCTCCTCCATGCCATCTTTAAGGTCTTCCCCTCTCTCCTCTCCACATGCCCTAACAAAATTTGGGCTCTGAGTTTGGTGCAATCAAGGCAAGAGAAAGACGACGAGAAAGGAAAAAGGCAACATTGCTGCAAGAGACGATTCCAAATCTTCAAAAGGAAGTTTTGAAGATCCTTCCAAATCAGATTCAGATCTAATATTTGGAGAGGTGATAAAGAAGAAGAAGATCTTCTAGATTCAGCCAATCTGAGTGGATATCGATAGAGGCCAGATAGGCGCTTATATGGCTAAGATTCCAGAACCTCAGGCAATCAGCAAGGATCATCAATAGGATAAATCTGATTATACCAACAAAAGATATAAAGATTAAATTAGATTTAATTTAATTTTTAATTTTATTTTATTTATCAATTTATAAAATTAAATCTAAAAAATATCTTAGGTTTGAATTAGAATCAAAAAAAAAATTTTTGAAATATCTCTCTTGATCCAATCAAGATATGAACGAACCTAACTCAGAAAATTGAGATTTTTCCTTCTGGTATCAGAGCCAGATTGCTAATAAACTATTTTGATTCTAGATTCTAAATTTATTTTCTGATTTAATAATTAGATGATTTTAGATATCACATGATATATGATTAAGATCTAAAATTAAAAAAATTAAAATTAAATAATTTAGATCTAAGTTTTATAAGATGCATGACTAGTTGTAAAATAGAATTATTCTATACATTATTTTGCATGATCATAATTTAATTTGATTAAGTTATGATTTTAAGATCTATTTATTTATACTATTTTTTAATATTATAATTATTATAAATCAATATTTAAAAAATAAAAAATAAAATTAAATTTAATTTTTGATTCATATGAGATATGATAGTTGCATGTTTAGACTAGTTGTAGAATAGTTCTATAAAAGGGTCTAGATTAAATTTTATTTGATGTGATCAAATTTAAATTTAATTTTTTAGATAATTATGAGATAATTTAGATCTAAAAAATATGCATGATATGATATATGCAAAATATATTTTAATTAGATCA
Organism: Cocos nucifera; assembly: GCA_006176705.1. NCBI lineage: Eukaryota > Viridiplantae > Streptophyta > Magnoliopsida > Arecales > Arecaceae > Cocos > Cocos nucifera. The sequence continues at coordinate 169,240 of QRFJ01000809.1, read as the reverse complement.
ATTTTTATATGAGATATATGCTTAGATCTAATTAGTTTTTGTAGATTAGTTGTATTTCTAATTAAGATGTTTCCCTTAATCGTCCGGTCATAAGAACAAAGTAGGATTTAAAGATCCTCTCCTTCCATTTGATGGGGAGTTCTTATGATGTGTAGGGGTGCTGCGCGTTCATTCTTAATCAGAAATTAAAAACTTACTTTCTGCAAAACCCTAGATCTTGAAATCCTAGGATCTTATTTACATGTTTTATTTATGAACCCTAAACTTAATTAAGAATTAAGATTATGAAATATATTAGGTCTAAAATTAAGAATTTTTAGATCTAAGATATGTTCATAAAATTAGGTTCGGGCTTGGGTAGCTCAATTAGGTCTAAGCAGTTGATCAAATCGAATTAAGAGTTGGTTAGATGGGATCAACAGTGCTTAAATTGACCAACCTAATAGGATTAAGTCTGGATCAAGATCAAGTCATATGAGTGATTGATCAAGCTAAGACCTAATTAGGCTCAGTGGTTAGAGTCTGGATTATAGGCTAATCCAATTGGTTCTGGCTTAACAATTTGGTATCTAAGGTAAGTTTGGCAGATATGATTGACTAATTTTTAATTGGGAGCTACTCAACTCGAATGCGTTCTTTTCGAGTTAATGGCATATCCCTTCCACCGGTCTCACTTACCTGGCCATGTTTGTTGACTCAATTCTGATCTTAGGTGGTCAATAATTTGAGCTAACCCATGCCACTAGGTTAGTCATAATGGTTATGACTATGTCAAGTCTAGTTTAATGAGACCTAAATCAAATCTTCCTAAGAAAAGATTAAGTCTAAGATCTTCCACCATTGTAGATGTACGGGCCCTTTTCAGAGTTGATTATTCTCGACTGGTTACAGTGGTTCAGTTGCACCGAAAAGATGCAATCATGTCTATTAGGCATTGGATGCTACAGGCTAGAGGATGGATTGGGCTCAATATTTTGGATATGGTGAGAGATCCAATTAGGAATCCAATCTATGCAAATGGTGGGTCTGACTTAACTAAGAAGTGGATCAATATTTCAGATACGGTGAGATTCATGTATTAGAGACCAAGTTAGGGTGCACCATGATTAGAAAATCATTGAACAAGAGTTGTTCACTCATTGGCTAACCCATCACTAATAACTGTTGGTAAGGTGATGAGTAAGTCGGTGGGACTGTACCACCCATTAGAAATCAGTAATCATGAAGATTTTCGTATCTCTACAGAGGGAGTGTAGGGATTCGAGAAAATAGTGGAAGCTAATTTATTTAAAAACTAAAATTTCTAAACAAATTGGTTAAGTCTTAATTATAATATCTAACTAGAAATTTTGACTCTCTACAAAAAAATGTTTGCATCCAACCCATTAGCATGAATCCTGAACACCCATAGACTGACCAAACTAAATTACAAGGATTGACTCCAAAACTTCAAAATCATTTTGGATTTCGAGAACTTAACTCATGTATTGGATCAGGACCCTCCCACCTTACCAGCTCGTCCATCCGCTGAATAGAGAACATCTCTAGATAAGTGGACAAACGAAGATAATAAGACCAGATACTACATGTTGGGCTCGATGTCTGATGAACTTCAGTGGCAACATAAAGATATTAAGACTGCTCGCCAAATATTGGCTCACCTACAGGAGATGTTTGGTAAACAGAGTCACACGGCCAAGTATCAAGTCACTAAATGACTATTCAAGACTAAGATGCGTGATGGACAGTCAGTCCAAGATCATTGTCTGATGATGATCAAGAATGTGGAAGAGCTTGAGAAGCTCGGAGTGAGGTTGGACTTGGATCAATAGAATGATATAATTCTGTAATCCTTGACTGATGCGTATGGACAGTTCATCATGAACTACCATATGCATAAACTTCAAAATTTCCTGGCCGAACTTATGAACATGCTGGTTACCACCGAGCTTTCCATGAAAGGTTCTAAAGGCTCAGTGCTTGCTATGGAATGGACTTCTTCCAAGAGAAAGTCTTTTGGAAAGAAGAAGAAGAAGTCTGTAAAAAAGTAGAAGATGGAAGGAAGAAAGAAAAAAAAGGCAGAGCTGAAGAAGGCCACTGACAAAGAAAAGTATTTCCATTGCAACAATAACGACCATTGGAAGCAAAACTGTCCTACATACCTGGCCATCCTGAAGAACAAGAAGGAGGCAAGTCCTTCTAGAGGTATGCTCATCATTGAGTCTAACCTTATGATTTCTTCTGCATCGAGTTGGGTGCTTGACTCTGATTCTAGTGCTCACTTGTGCACTTCCATGCAGGATCTTGAGGATAGCAGGAGGCTGAGGGATGGTGAGATGATCCTGCACGTTGGAAATGGAGCAAGAGTTACTACCGTGGCCGTGGGAACATACCCTCTTCAACTACCATCTGATTTAGACTTAGTATTAAAAGACTATTATTATGTGCCTGCAGCAAGCAGAAATTTGATTTCTATTTCTTGCCTTGCATTAGAAGGCTATGTAATAATTTTTTTAAGGACCATTATAACATTCTTTATGAAAGAAATAAAATTGCAAGTGGTTTCCTTGTTAACGATCTTTATCAGTTTCATGTTGATGTATCTATTTTTAATTTTGAGCAAAATATGAATGCCATAAAATCAAAATGAGCTAAGGATAGTCCAAATGATAGGTACCTATGGCACCTATGATTAGGTCATATAGCAGAAGATAGGGTTAACAAATTGGAGAAAATTGGGCTATTGAGTCCGTTGACTTTCGAGTCATATCTAATTTATGAATCCTGTCTTCATGAAAAAATGACTAAGCTTCCTTTTATAGGACATGGGGAAAGGGCCACGGATCTTCTTGCCCTAGTACATACTGATATATGCGGCCCATTTGATGTACCAGCTAGAGGCAACTTTGTCTACTTCATAATCTTTATCGATAATTTATCTAGGTATGGGTATGTGTATCCCATGAGAAATAAGTCTGAAGCTTTTGAAAAGTTCAAAGAATTCAGACATGAAGTAGAAAAGCAAACTAAAAAATCCATTAAGGTTCTTCGATCAGATCGAGGAGGTGAATACCTTAGTCGAAAATTCTTGAACTATTTCAAGAAAAGTGGCATAGTCTCTCAATAGACTCCACCTGAAATACCTTAACTCGACGAAATTTTAGAATGGAGGAATCAGACCCTATTAGATATGGTTTGATCCATGATTCATAGACCTCCCTGATTTTCTTTGGGGATACTATTTGTTAACTGCTATATACTTACTGAATAGGATTTTCTCTAAAATCGTTCCTACCACACCGTATGAGATATGGCATGATAAGAAACCAAGTCTGAGTTATCTTAGAATTTGGGGTTGTCCAGCTCATGTCAAAAGACAACAAACGGACAAGCTAGACTTTAGGTCCTTTAGAGCTCGATTTATAGGATATCCTAAAGAGTTATTAGGATATTATTTCTATATTCTAGAAGATCATAATGTGATTATGAGTCGACATGCCATTTTTTTTAAAAAATAGTTTATTCAAGATGGTGACATTGAAAAGCAGATCAAGCTCGAAGAGAAAGTCTCACAAGAGCAACGAGCTAAGGATCAAATGGAACCAAATCAGATTGAGCAAATCCATTCACTACCTCCTCCACCTTGTAGATCGAAAAGGATTTTCGATCCCCCTGAGAGGTACTTAGGTACTATTTCAGAGGATGTAGAGAAAATATTTCTCATAGAAAATGGGGTTCATGGTGATGATCCCAAAACCTATAACGAGGCGATATCGAATATTGACTCTGAGAAATGGTTAGAGGTAATGAAGTCAGAAATTGACTTGATGCACTCAAATCAAGTCTGAATCTTGGTAGATCCACCAGTAGGTATAGTGCCTATTGGGTGTAAATGGATCTACAAGAGGAAGATTGGTGCAGATGGGAATGTGGAGACATTCAAGGCTAGATTAGTGGCAAAAGATTATAGTCAATGCGAAGGCATTGACTATCAGGATACCTTTTCGTCAGTAGCTATGCTAAAATTCATTCACACATTGCTTGCTATTGCAGCCTATTTCGATTATGAAATATGGTAAATGGATGTAAAAATGATATTCTTAAATGGATATCTTGAGGAAGATATCTATATGGAACAACCGCTAGGTTTCACATTCGGTGATGATGATTACAAGATATGCAAGCTGCAAAGATCCATATATGGACTTAAGCAAGCATCTTGGAGCTGGAATATTCATTTTAATGATGTGATCAAATTATTTGGTTTCATCAAAAATGAGGAGGGGCCATGTATCTTCAAAAAGGTCAGTAGGAGCGCTGTTGTCTTCCTCGTATTATACGTGGATGACATCCTCCTTATTAGGAATGATATTTCTATGTTGACCATAGTTAAAATGTGGTTATCTAAAGAATTCTCCATAAAAGACCTAAGGGAAGCATCCTTTATTCTGAGAATAAAAGTCTATAGAGATAGACCAAACAGGATGCTAGGACTTTCATAGAAAATGTACATAGAGGAAGTGCTAAAGAGGTTTAGTATGAAAAACTCTAAGAGGGGTTTAGTACCCTTCAGGCATGGCATTCATCTTTCCAAGAAGATGTGCCCTAGCACACCTGAGGAAATAGAATGCATTAGCAAGATCCCTTATACTTCAATAATAGGGAGCCTCATGTATGTCATGTTATGTACAAGACCTGATATAGCCCATGCTGTGAGTGTCACGAACAGATATCAATCGAATCTAGGTGAAGAACACTAGACTTCTGTGAAATGTATCTTTAAGTACTTAAGAAGAACTAAGGATATGTTGTTGGTCTTTGGTAATGGAGAACTCCAAGTGCAGAGGTACATAGACTCAGACTTTATGTCCGATGTAGATGATCGAAAGTCGACATCTGGAAATCTGTTTGTGTGCAATGGTGGAGCTGTCAGTTGGAAAAGTTTCAAGCATACAGTGATAGCAGATTCCACCATGGAAGTAGAATACATCGCTACGTCAGAAGCTGCAAAGGGGGGCATTTTGGTATAAGAAGTTTGCCGTAGAGATCGAAGTGATGCCATCAGATGCCATTCCTCTGTACTGTGACAACAATGGCACCATAGCTCTTACTAAAGAGCCGAGGTCTCATCAGAAATCAAAGCACATCGAGCAGCAATACCATCTCATCCATGATTACCTCGAGAAAGGTTACGGCAAGGTCAAGATAGTCGACTCCACAGACAATGCGGTGGATCCGCTTACAAAGTTGTTGGGTCAGTAGAAGATCGAAGCCCACCTTGAGAAGATGGAACTTAGATTTGTAGTCAATTGGCTTTAGATCAAGTGGGAGTTTGTTAGATATGTGTGCCCTAGAAGTCAGAATTGGCTGACACTTTAATACACTTCTAGGGGCAAAATTATAATTTTGACTATAAATAATAAAATGGATTATTTTCTATCACATATCTATATTTAGTGTCTGTGATACATCCCTTGAGTTAATGGTAATGATAATTCTTATTTTCAAGAGTTGAAAATTTAAGACAAGAATTTTCATTATTAACTCATAAAATGCTCCTGACCGTAGGATCATCATGAGGATGGTGATTGATTTGGAAGGTTAGTGTACAATCACTTCTTTATAGTAGATGAGTCTTGAGTCTACGGTGTAGAGACACCAGAGCGAGAGTACAGGTACTCGTTAGAGAATGAGGGCACTGAGCGTGACCACCTCGAGTAGTCATAAGAAAGTCTACCTTCTCGTCAATGACTAACTCGAAGCTGTAGTGGTGTGTCTGGTTCTTTGACCTGAGGTGCATCGATAGTTCACCTTGAAGGTGTTATAATTTGACTACACCATGACTCGGTCTCCTAGTCATTTGGAATCCTGAGGTGTATGTTGGCTATAGCATGTTTATTATAGAAATTGGATTGTACCAAGATGGAATCTATCTACCTCGATGGATGAGAAGCAGTCCTATGATTATCATGAGAATCAAGTCCATAAGCCCATGGTCATGGCAAAGAGTGAAATAATAGAAAGAGTTTTTATTAAGATTTTCACATCGGACTTGAATCAAATGATTAAATCATATGATAGAAATTAGGGTTTGACAAGTTCACCTTAACCCTAATCTGATCGGGGCTCAAGATAGAAGAACTTAATCAGATAGATAGCTGCACCAAGAGGTTCATTTTTAGTTTTGATGGATTGCCACCATATACTGCTAGATGTCACTGATGGATTTTGGGAGCAATTAAAATGATTTAGATGATTGATCATTCTAGTTGTCTGAATCAGAAGAGTTCTGATCCATCGAAAGGAGTTTCAATGATATTGATGATGGGGATCATGAGATATCCCATTACCATATAGAATTGAACCTAACTGGGTCACACAAATAAGGATTTGGATCTGGATATCATCAGTTGGGCTAACCTAGTTCAATTGATTTGAATTAGATTCAATTAGGTTCAAGAAAATCGTGCTAACACACGATTGAGCCTAACATTCTCCTTTTTCTATCATTAAAAGTTGTCTCGACTGAGTCAAATATATTTATGCTCACTCAAGTACCTTTACCTAGTCTGACTGGAGCTTGTCCAGGTTAGTAAAGGATTGTCTTAATTTATGAGATAAATTTGAGACAATACCTGCCATTTTTCATTACCTGCTAATTCTTATCCTTTGACTTTGGTCAAATATTGACCTTTGACCCTTGGACATCTGCCCATGTATTATGCACTTATTGAAGAGCAGATAAGAGCTTGTCCCCTTACTGAATTTTGAAAAGGAGGGGGTGCATGCCTAGGATGGCGTGCGCCCATGGATAGGGACGACTGGAGTCCCATATGGATGGAACTCTAGGTTGCTTCTTGAATTCAAACTAGGTGACCCTTACCTATAGAATTTGACCAGTCTAAGGCATCATCTAAGGATGAGTCTATGGGACTCTCATCTGATTGGATCAGGTGATATCATCCCACCAATCAAATTTAGATCTGATTGTATGAAGCAACGCGATTGATCGGGATGGTGCAGCACTGCATGGTGCAGCAGGATCTATAAATAAACCCTATCTGTGCCCACTTTTTATGAGTTTTCTCCTAGCCATGCCCCAAGGCTGCCCCTCTCCCTCCTCCATGCTATCTTCTAATCCTCTCTCTCCTCTCCATGCCCAAGGAAAGTTAGGCATGCATTTGGTGCGATTCAGGCAATCAAATGGCAACAGGAAAGCAAGAAGATAGCCCTGCTACAAGAGACAGCAGCACATCTTCAAAAGGAGTTTTGAAGATCCTTCAAATCAGATCTAGATCTAATTTTTGGAGAAAAAAAAGAGAAGAAGAAGATCTCCAGATCTAGCCCTAGTAGATATCGATAGAGGTCAGGTGCTTGCATGGATCCAGAGCCTCGAGCAATCAGCAGGATCATCAAAGAGTAATCAGATTACCCAGTATCAAGGTAACATTAATTTAGATTTAATTTAATTTAATTTTCTTATTTATCAGATCATAAAATCAGATCTAAAAAATGTCAGATCTAATTTAGATCTAAGAGGAAATTTTTGAAATATGCATCTTGATCCAATTAGATTTGAACGAACCTGATCTGAAAAAATCTGATTTTTCCTTCATGGAGGACGTTGGGACTAAGGTTGGGCAAGGAGGAATCCTAGTCTTACTATGATTCTATCTATGACTTGGTCAAAGTGGTTTCTTAAATCAAATTAAATCAAAACCAACTCAATCAAATTAAATTAGGTTCTAATCCAATTAATGATTCAATTAAATTAGATTAATTTAATTAAGATGTACCCATACATCTCACCTGTATGCCATACCAGTATCTCCATACTCTTTGGTTAAAAGGACAACCAACCTATATGACATACAGTGACCTATGCTCGATAGGTGCTGTTGTCTTAATTAACAACCTATCATTTGATCGTAAATAAATTTAAGGACTAATCAATAAATCTTCTTTTTATCGAAGCTAAATAATCTTAAGGACTTCATCACAAAAATGGAGTTCATTAAACGATGAAGACTTGTGATAAAAAACATGCCAAAGTATTTTATTTATCAATGATCAATTACATATACAAAGTAGCTCAACCATTAACATGCTAACGATTGGCTTTTAGGATACAATTCCCAAAAGGCTCGATGGAAGCGAACAAAATAGGACAGAATTTTTTGTTTGGACTAGGATTTTGATTAATCTAAGAGGTCTACGGGAGTTGCACGTGGACCATAGGATCCAACAATTGCAAAGGGCTACAGTCATGATCTGAAGGTTATGGATACGATCAGAGTTCTATTGGACTCGTATAAGGAGATAGAGTCCTATTAGGACTCTCATGATGAGATTCTTAACCTATTTAAAGGCTTGAGATGTTGTGAAGTGTGGAGAAGCATAAAAAGGCTCTGGCAGCCATCAAGAGGAGCTCGATAATGCGCCAAGAACGTGTAGCCTGCAAAGCAGATATAGGTAGAGCAAAGCGTCGGGCAAAGAGAGGCAATGACAGTATGAGTGGCCATTAAGCATGATGTAGAGGCTTTCACAGGAAGCATCCAAGGGTGTCAAGGATCCTCGTACCGATAGGCCTATGAGAAGGTCTCCTTGGAGATTTTGAGAGAGCTTTTGTAAGGATAGCTTCTAGTTGAGAGAGATTTATGTACAGCAAGTAGAGAGCGAGTGTTCTCCTCTTTTACTTGATTTTCTCTTTTATAGTGAAACTTGCATGCCTGGTGGAGCTAACACTTGGGCTAATCCATATATCTGATTGTGTTCTTATTTTATCTTTTTTCTTCCTATTATCAACAAAAGGATACCAGATCTTGAGGTGGTGGTATCCTGGCCAGACATCCATAATAATTAGTATCAGAGCGAGTTAATATCCCAATAATCGATATCAGAGTGAGTTGATACCATAATAATTGGTATTAGAGCTAGATTGGTACCAAGATAGGTTGCGGCGGTGGTGATCAAGATTGAAAATGGCGAAGACAGATGCAATTAAGATGGAGATCAATTGTGAAGAGTTGATCAATTCTTTCTTTTACAAGCAGCTATCTACATAGAAGATGCCAACAAGAGCCCAGTGCAAGGTGGATCTCTAGGTGGAGATGGATCAGACATGAGATGAAAAACTTGAGAGGATGAGCGACATCACCAGAAGGCTACCTTGAGTGGATCTCGAGTCAAGTCACTATTACAAAAAAGACCTATGGCAGCGGTTTTCGAAATCGCTGCGATAGAACCTACGGCAGTGGTTTCAAAAACCACTGCCATAGGTCGAACCTATAGCAGCAATTTCAAAAATCGCTGTCATAGATTGGAACTATAGCAGCGGTTACAAAAAATCGCTGCCATAGGTCGGACCTATAGCAACGGTTACAAAAAACTGCTGTCATAGGTCGATCTATAACAGCGGTTCATTGTAACCGTTGCTATAGATCGGACCTATAGTAGTGATTAATGAAACCACCACCATAAGTTGGACCTATAGCAGTGGTTATTAGAAATTATTGCTATAAGCTGATTTATGGCAGCGGTTAATTGTAACTACTGCCATATATATATATATATATATATATATATATATATATATATATATATATATATATATATATATATATATATTAAATATTATATAATTTAAAATTTAATGTTCATCTTCATCATTCATTATCTAAATAATTATCATTAGAGTGTCATCACAAAAGGTCGCCTCGATCCGATGGCCCTAGCTTCGTCGATCAAAAAAATTTGATTTCGACGATCACGAATGATGATGCGATGATCTGATAGATGGAGACCACCGATGGATCCAAAAATCTGCAACAATGATCTCGGTGATGTTTGTAGCATACTATCAAAGTTTTACTTCAATCGGATATCATTATCTTGGTCAATTTAGTATAGGTTAGTTTTGATCGTTAAATGATAAACGAGTGATCAAAGGACCAAATGATGTCCGATTATGAGATAACCTTTTTTATAAATGATCTTGGCTACTACTTTAATCATTTTTTATGGTAGTGATTATAAAATTTAACTCATGAGATGAAGAACAATCTAAAACTATATATCTCCTGATAATCATTCTAAAACTTCACAAGTTGTTATGCTCGTGCTTTTGCAATATCTGCTTAATATGAATAGTTTATACGAAAATTATTTAAATTTTACTATCATCGCTATATAAAATATTTAAAATTATAATAAAAATTAATTAACTAAAAAATTATCTCATAATCGAACGTCATTTAACTCTTTGATCGTTTGTTTCTAATTTAACGATCGAAATCATTCCGTACTAAATTGATGCATGATAATAATATTCGATTAAAGTAAAACTTTGATAGTATGCTATAAATATCATCGAGATCATCATTGTAGGTTTTTAGACCCATGGAGGTCTCCATCTATCAGATCATCATTCATGATCGTTGAAATCAAATTTTTCTGATCGATGAAGCTAGGGCCATCGGATCGAGGTGTCCTTTTGCGACGACACTCTAATGATAATTATTTAGATAATAAATGATGAAGATGTGCATTAAATTTTAAAATTATATAATATTTAAAGAAAAAATAAGAAAAAATTATTTCCAACATACGGCAGTAGTTATCAAAAATCACTGCTATAGATCTATAGCAGCGGTTATAGAACCACTACCGTAGATCTATGGCAGCGGTTTAGGGTAACCGCTGTCATAGAATAGGTTAAAAATTTTTAAATTTTTGCTTTCCTTTCATGTGCGCTCGATCTCTCTCTTTGTCTCTCCCCCTCCTCTCCATCATCGGTGAGACTCCTTCCCCCTCGGTCGATGCCATCCCTCCTTCCCCTTACCCCTCCGACCCCCTCATCCCCGGCCGTCCCTCCCTGCCACCCGCCACCCCCCACCCTCTCCCTGACCGCCCCTTCTTCTCCCTTATCCCTGGCCGCTTATCTCCGCCACCCACCACCCCACACCTGGCCCCCCCACCCCCACCCTCCCTCCAACCGCCCCTCCTTCTCCCCATCTCCGACCGCCCCTCCCCACCACCTGCCACCCCCCACACCCACCCTCCCCGACCGCCCCTCCTTTCCCCCATCTCCGATCGCTCCTCCCCGTCACCCCTGACCTGACTCCGCCCACTCCCCACCCTCCCCCAGCCGCCCCTCATTCCCCCATCCCCGGCCGCTTCTCCCCACCACCCCCACCCTTCCCCCGGCCGCCCCTCCCCACCCCCCACCCCGCAGCCCCCCATCCCCGACCGCCCCTCCTGCCACCCCCCACCCGACCCCACCCTCCCCCGGCCACCCCTCCTTCCCCCCATCTCCGATCACTCCTCCCACCCATCCGCCACCCCCACACCGACCCCCACCCCGCTTGGCTGCCCCTCCTTCTCCCCCATCCCCGACCGCCCCTCCCTGCCACCCCCCACTCCCCAGCCTCCCATCCTCGACCGCCCCTCCCGCCACCCTCCACAATCCTCCTCTCGATCGCCGACCCTTCCGTCACTGTGCCTCTCGGGCCTCCTCATCACTGTGCCCCCTCCCCCTGGGCCCTCATCCCCAGCTTGCCCTACTTTCTCTCTCTCTTTTCTTTTTCTCTCTCTTCTCTATCTCACTATCTTGCTTTTATTTCGTAGTTTACCTCTAGTGCCATCGTCCTTTTCTAGCATCATCATCGATGACCATCGGAGCTTTTGGTGTGACTCACTCTCTATAGCCGTAGGTATAATTTTTTTTATTTTATAGTATTATTTATTAATCATATATATTTATAATAATTTATAAAATATTTATAATAAATATTATAAATATTTATTATAAATATTATAATTATCTACATGCCGTAATTTTTAGGTTGTGCCATGATGGTAGCCTTAGGCTGTTCCATATCGGTAGTTGTAGACTAGATCTGTTAACGAATTGGATTCGGATCAGAATCTGCATATTCATATCCAGATCTAATTTTAATTACTGGTATCGAATTCAAATTTGAATATTTGATGGATCTATACTTGAAGCACCCGACCCAGACCCTAATGGATCTCGAAAGGTCGGACTCGATTTTGGGATCCGAAACTAAGAAATGGAGAGACTGAGAGAGGGATCGACAGATTGAGAGAGGGAGAGTCAGTCGAGGGAGATCAAGAGAGGGAGAGTTGGAGATCGAGGGAGCGAGAGAGGGAGGGAGGGGGTCCGACCTCACTGGCATCACTAGGAGGGATGGGGTTCGGCCTCGCTGGCGACGGAGATCGAGAGAGGAAGAGAGAAAGATCGAGAGATGGAAAAGCTGGGAGGGAGGGGTTTGGCCTCACCGTCATCATCAGTGAGAGAGATCGAGAGAGGGAGTGATCAAGAGAATGGCACACAGTCAAGCTGGTTTGGATACGCAGTCGAGCCGGCTCGAACTGTGATCAAGCCAGCTGGGGGAGGACTCGAGCTGGATGTCTCAGGCATGGAGCTGGCTGTCTCAGGCACGGAGCTGACTCGGCTTTTGAGTGAATAGAATTTGATATATCTTTCTAAGGTTTCAACTTTAAGCCCTAAAGTGCCACCATCATCTTCTTTATTCTTTTTTAGGTTTCTGGATTAACATCAAGGTTCACGCAATGGATCGGATCTACGACTGTTGCTTATCCTTAATTAGTTATGAATGTAATTCATGTTGTAGAATTTATTGCATAATATTTTTTAGATGTTTATATTTTTTTGCTTTTGTTTATTGCATTGCATAACGATAGATCCGTCAATTGGTTAGTATGCATATTAGAGACTATTTATTGATGCTATCTAAAATTATTATTTAATATGTTATATTGATTAATGTTCATTAATGTTATAGATCACGATGGCATTGAAATGCCATATAGCTTTCACCCCTACCCCTCGATAGGTTATGTGCAACTCAACATCCGAGAAGCAATCAGAGCATACTCCATCCACCTCAGCAATGGCTGCTCAGGGACCTCCACCGATGGCATCACTCCATCGACAACATTCACTCCACCGACAGTTGAGCCTCTACCGTCGCCCATATCTAAGATACATGCTACTACGTAGGCATCTAAGTGTACGTTTTTATTATATTAGCATAACTTTATTTTTTATATAGTATTTGTATACTTATATATTTGCATAACATATTTGCATTACAGGTGCATCACCTAGCTAGATATTTCATGGTCCCATACGTATGGCACATGTGTGGAACCACCAGCATCAGGTGATGGTCTATTATGATGTGGAGGAGAGGTCAGTAGGAGAGATCGCATGAGAGATGTATTCCCGTTTTGGAGTGCTTGTGAGGCAGTCGGACATCATTCTCATAGAGCCCAGAGACTGGCATTTGATGGATGTTGCCATCAAAGATCAGGTATGGGAGAAGATATGGGTAAGTACGTGCATCTTAGTTATATTTATGTATTTTATATATTTACACTATATATGTTTGATTAGAATAATTTTATAACTGATTTTTGATAACTTTGTGTAAAGGAGGTATGACTTCCACGATCACGAGAAGGCTCGAGATGCTTGACCGAGGAAGATCAAAGAGTTGTACTGAGGTTATAAGATCAAGCTCCACAAAGGATGACTCGATCTCCGATGAGACACTCTGGAGGAGCTTGTTTCTTGGATACAGGACTGTCCTTCGAGTCAGTGGGAGATGATGGTTAGACACTGGAGGAGCCAGAAGTTTGAGATAAAATTTTTAATTTTTAAATTTTTTAATATGCTTAAAATTTTATTTAAATTTTTTTTAAATATTTATTATTTATTTGAATACTTATTAGACTACCTCCTGTTAGAATTGGAAGAACCGTGCAGCCCAAGAGTATATGCACACTCTAGGCCGCGAGTCTATGGTCAATCGTATGCATAGAGAGGTAATTAATTCTAAATCTTACTACATAAATTAAATTCATATTTTTTATCATCTTTCTGATAAATTTATTCTTTGTTATAGCTGATGAGAGATAGAGTGATGTCCAACCATAGCGAGATCTTCCGATCCAGCCACACGGACAAGATGGGCAGGTCGATGAACACCGCGATCGGACGTATTTTTGTAAGTATTAAATATAATAGTATATATGATTAGTATTATAGCATTTCTTATAAAATTTTATTTTAATTTATAATTATAGGATCAGTTAGATGCGCTCCTGAGTGAGGACCCGGATACCTTTGGGCCCCATGACCATCTATCTTAGGTCTTTAGGTCTGAGCACTCTAGGAGGATCCGATGCAGGCCCAGACACACGCCGATGAGCTACTGATCCGAGGCGAGCATCTCCTTATAGACTTCTAGTATCATCAATTGGAAGGAGCTTGAGGAGGCATTGGCATGGGCAGATCGTGCTGCAACACGGGCAGATCGGGCTGAGGAGGGTGCATCTTATCTGGAGGGCATCATGAGAGACATGATGTCGATGCTCAGTGTGCATTTTAAAGTCATGGGCTTTGAGGATATGTTGGCCCGCATTCCAGCTCCAGCTCTAGCTCTGGCTTCGACTCTAACTCCAGCACCAGCTTCGACTCCGACTCTAGCTCTAGCTCCGACTTCCGGTGATGATAATGATGATGTAGATTTAGGAGACTTTTGATATATTTTATTTTTTAAAAAAATATTATAATAAATTTTATTTGATAATAAAATTTTAGCATTTTAAAATAATTTTTATGTTTATTATATTTTTTATATTATATATCAATATTTATCAGATAAAATATATAATAAAAAAAATTATTTTTTTAAATTATTCAAGATCTACGATAGTGATTTTATAACTGCTGCCATATCCGTGCCTACCGCTGCCATAGGTTCCTAGTGCAAATGGTGCCAACCATTGCACTAGACCTATGACAGCGGTTAAGAAATTGCTGCTATAGATTATCTATGGCAGTGGTTATGTAATCGCTACTATAGATAACTTATGGCAGTGATTACATAACCACTGCTATAGGTCGATAAAATGCAGCGATTTATAAATTATTGCAATAGGCTATCTATGGCAGTGGTTCAAACAACCGCTGAAACAATCGCTGCCATAGGGCTACTACGACGGCCATAGTAGCAACGATTGAAAAATCACTACCATAGCCTATGGTAGCAATTTTTTGGACTACGGTAGTGGTTCATTTTTTGGACTACGGCAGCGGTTACAAACTACTATCGAAGCCCTTTTTTATAGTAATGAGTGGAGCACGACATATGATGGAGATGGGATCAAGTGGCCTAACTTGACTCCCATGTTTGCCTATCCATGAGTAGCATGCAATTGCCTCAGGGATGAGAGGATCCAAAAGCTCTCAAAGTCTGGTAAAGATTGAATGTCAAATCGAGATGGAGATTGTTAGGATTTGACGTCTCAAATTTGATCCATAGTAGAAGAGAATTAGTATCAGTATAGCAGTCGGGCTAGCTCAGATACGGGTCGAGCCAACTTAGGTTGAGATTGAGTTAGCTCAGACCATAGTCGAGCCGATCCTCTCAGATAGATAGAAAATAGGTATTCAAGCGAGATGTAGTTGAGTCAGCTTGACCTCTGATAGAGCTGACTCGACAGAAGCAATCAGAACATGATGAAATTTTTTGTTTGAACTTGGATTATGATTAATCCAAGGGATCTATGAGAGTTGCACATGGACTATAAGATCTAACAGTCATGGAGGGATGCGAACACGATCAGAGTCCTATTGAACTTGTATAAGGAGACAGAGTCTTATTAAGACTTCTATGACAAGATTCTCAGCCTATTTAAAGGTCTGAGATGCTGTGAAGCATAGAGAAACATAGAAAGGCTTAGGTAGCCATTGAGAGAAGCTTGGTAGAGCATTGAGCACATATAATCCATAGAGCAGATGCAGGCAGAGCATCGAGGTAGAGCAGAGCATTGGATAGAGCAAGGCAACGATCATGTGAGTGGCTATTAGGCATGATGTAGAGGCTTTCATAGGAAGCATTCAGAGGCATAGAGGACCCTGGCACTGGTAGGCCTGTGAGAGGGTCTCCTTGGGGATTTTGAGAGAGCTTTTATAAGGATAGCTTCTAATTGAGAGATATTTGTATATAGTGAGTAGAGAGTGGGTGTTCTCTCCTTGCACTTAATTTTTTCTTTCATAGTGAAGCTTGCATGCCTCGTAAAGCTAGCACTTGGGCTAATCCACATATTTGATTGTGTTCTTATTTTATTTCATCTTTCTTCCTACTGTTGATGAAAGGATATCGAATCTTGAGGCGGTGGTGTTCTGGCCAGACATCTCCAATAATTGGTATCAAAGCGAGTTGATACCCCAATAGCCAACTTTTAGGAGTAAACTTAATTTCATGGTTCAGCAAAAAGTAAAATTCGGTGGCATTATCTACGATCAAGGTTAAATACATTACAGCTGAAAGTTGTTGTGCACAAATCTTATGGATTAAGCAATAATTTGAGCACTTTAGTATCAAACTTAATAAAACTTTCATAAGATGTGATAATACTAGTGCCATAAATTTAACTAAAAATGTCATACAACATTCAATATCCAATTACATAGAAATTAGATATCATTTCATTAGAGAACATGTTTAAAACAATGATGTGATGCTTGATTATATTTGTATTAAAAAATAATTGGCTGATATATTTACTAAGACTTTAAGTGAGGATAAGATCTATGAAATTAAGAGAAAATTAGGAATTCTTGATCATTTTTCTTAGATATCTTCTTGATCCTAATTTATCTTATCCTAATTATTAGATATGTGTGCCCTAAAAGCTAGAATTGGCTGACACTTGTAATACACTTTTAGGAGCAAAATTATAATTTTGACTATAAATAATAAAATAGGTTATTTTCTATCATAAATATGTATTTAGTATCTGTGATACATTTCTTGAGTTAACGATAATGATAATTCTTATTTTCAAGAGTTGAAAATTTAAGACAAGAATTTTCATTATTAACTCATAAAATGCTCCTGACCGTAGGACCATCATGAGGATGGTGACTGATTCGAAAGATTGGTATACAATCACTTCTTTATAGTAGATGAGTCTTGAGCCTATGGTATAGAGACATCAGAGCGAGAGTACAGATACTTATTAGAAAATAAGGGCACTGAGCGTGACCACCTTGAGTAGTCATAAGAAAGTCTACCTTCTCGTCAATGACTAGCTCGAAGCTACAGTGGTGTGCCTAGTTCTTTAATCTGAGGTGCATCGATAGTTCATCTTGAGGGTATTATAGTTTGACTACACCATGACTCGATCTCCTAGCCATTCAAAATTCTGAGGTGTATGTTGGCTATAGTATGTTAATTGTAGAAATTAAATTGTTCCAAGAGGAAATCTATCTACCTCGGCAGAAGAGGAGCAGCCCTATGATGATCATGAGAATCAATTCCATAAGCCAAAGGCCATGGTAGAGTGAAATAATAGAAAGAGTTTCTATTAAGGTTTTCACATCGAACTTGAATCAAATGATTAAATCATATGACAAGAATTAGGATTTGATGAGTTCACCTTAATCCTAATCTGATCGGGGCTCAAGATAGAAGAATTTAATCACATGGGTAGCTGCACAGAGAGGTTCATTTTTAGTTCTGATGGATTGCCATCATATACTACTAGGTATCATGGATGGATTTTGGGAGTAATTAGAATGATTTAGATGATCGATCATTCTAGTTGTTTGAATCAGAAAAGTTCTGATCCATCAAAAGGTATTTCGATGATGTCGATGATAGAGATCATGACATATCCCATTACCATATAGAACTGAATCTAACTAGATCACAAAACAAGGATTTGATCTAGATATCATCAATTAGACTAACCCAGTTCAATTGATTTAATTAATATTCATTAGGTTCAAAGAAATCGTGCTAGCACATGATTGAGCCTAACGTTCTTCTTCTATAATCATTAAAAGTCGTCTCGACTGAGCCAAATATATTTGTGCTCACTCAGGTACCTTTACTTAATCTAACTGAAGCTTGTCTAGATCAGAAAAGGATTGTCTTAATTTATGAGATAAATTGGAGACAATACCTACCATTTTTTGTCACCTGCCAATTCTTGTCTTTTGACTTTGGTCAAATGTTGACCTTTGATACTTAGACATCTGCCCATATGTCATGCATCCATAAGAGAGTAGATAGGGGCTTGTCCCCTTACTAGAAAATGAAAAGAAGGGGCCACACACCTAGGAAGGCATGCGCCCAAGGATAGGAACGCCTGGAGTCCCATATAGATGGGACTCCAGGTTGCTTCTTGGAATCAACTTAGGTAGGCGCCTAAGACTCAGCTTTGATTAGTCTTGGTGCCACCCAAGGTTAATTTGAGGGGGCTCTTATCTAATTGGATCAGATAATGTCATCCCACCAATCAGATTTAGATCTGATTGCACGAAGCGACGTGATTGATCAGGATGATGTGGCACTACATGGTGCAGCAGGGTCCATAAAAACCCTATCTGCGCCAAGCTTTAGAGAAGATCTCCCATAGCCCATGCCACAAGGCTGCCCCTATTCCTCCTCCATGCCATCTTTAGGTCCCCTCTCTCCTCTCCACATCTAACAAAATTTGGGCTCTAGTTTGGTGCAATCAAGGCAAGAGAAAGACGACGAGAAAGGAAAAAGGCAACATTGCTGCAAGAGACGATTCCAAATCTTCAAAAGGAGTTTTGAAGATCCTTCAAATCAGATTCAGATCTAATATTTGGAGAGGTGATAAAGAAGAAGAAGATCTTCAGATCCAATCTGAGTGGATATCGATAGAGGCCAGATACTTATATGGCTAGATCCAGAACCTCAGGCAAGCAGCAGGATCATCATAGGATAATCTGATTATCCAACAAAAGATATAAAATTAAATTAGATTTAATTTATTTTTATTTTATTTTATTTTATTTATAAAATTAAATCTAAAATATCTTAGGTTTGAATTAGAATCAAAAAAAAAATTTTTGAAATATCTCTCTTGATCCAATCAAGATATGAACGAACCTAACTCAGAAAATTGAGATTTTTCCTTCTGGTATCAGAGCCAGATTCTAATAAACTATTTTGATCTAATTTAAATTTATTTTTGATTTAATAATTAGATGATTTTAGATATCACATGATATATGATTAAATCTAAAATTAAAAAAATTAAAATTAAATAATTTAGATCTAAGTTTTATAAGATGCATGACTAGTTGTAAAATAGAATTATTCTATACATTATTTTGCATGATCATAATTTAATTAGATTAAGTTATGATTTTAGATCTATTTATTTATTATTTTTTAATATTATAATTATTATAAAATTATTTAAAAAATAAAAAATAAAATTATTTAATTTTTGATTCATATGAGATATGATGAATGCATGTTTAGACTAGTTGTAGAATAGTTCTATATAATTATCTAGAATAGAATTTATTTTGATGTGATCAATTTAAATTTGATTTTTAGATGAATTATGAGATAATGTAGATCTAAAAATATGCATGATATGATACATGAGATGTATGCAAAATATGTTTATAGTTAGATCAATTTTTTATATATGAGATATAGATCTAACTAGTTTTGTAGTCTTATATTTTTTATTAAGGCATTCTCCTTGGCCGTCCGGTCATAAGAATAAGGAAGGGTTTAAATGTCCTCTTCTTCTATTTGATGGAGTGTTTTTATGATGTGTAGGGGTGCTGAGCGTTCGTTCTTAATCAGAAATCAAAAATTTATTTTCTGCAAAATCCTAGATTCTGAAATTTTAGGATTTTATTTACATGTTTTGTTTGTGAACCCTACTTAATTAAAAATTAAGATTATGGAATATTAATTAGATCTAAAATTGAGAATTTTAGATCTAAGACATATTCATAATACTGGGTTCGGGCTTGGGTAGCTCAATTAGGTCTAAGCGGTTGATCAAACCGAATCAAGAGTTGGTTAGATGGGATCAACAATGCTTAAATTGACCAGCCTAATAGGATTAAGTCTGGGTCAAGATCGAGTCACGATCAAGCAAGACCTAATTAGGCTCAGAGGTTAGAGTCTGGATTGTAGGCTAACCCAATTGGTTCTGGCTCAATAATTTGGTGTCTAAGGTAAGTTTGGCACATACGATCGACTGATTTTTAATTGGAAGCTACTCGACCTGAATGCGTTCTTGTATGAGTTAATGGCATATTCCTTCCACCGATCTTCACTTACCTGGCCATATCTATTGACACAGTTCTGATCTGAGGTGGTCAATAATCCGAGCTAACCCATGCCACTAGGTTAGTCATAATTGTTATGACTATGACAAGTCTAGTTTAATGAGACCTGAATCAATTCTTCCTAAGAAAAGATTAAGTCTGAGGTCTTCCACCATTGTAGATGTGCGGGCCCTTTCCGGGGTTGATTGTTCTCGGCTGGATACAGTGGCTCAGTTGCACCGGGAAGATGCAACCATGTCTATTAGGCATTGGATGCTATGGGCTGGAGGATGAGTTGGGCTCAATATTTGGATACGGTGAGAGACTCAATTAGGAATCCAGTCTATGCAAATGGTGGGTCTGACTTAACTAAGGAGTGGATCAATATTTCGGATACGGTGAGATTCATGAATTAGAGACCAAGTTTGGGTGCACCATGATTAGAGAATCATTGAACAAGAGTTGTTCACTCATTGGCTAACCCATCACCAATAACTGTTAGGTGAGGTGATGAGTCAGTTGGTGAGACCGCACCACCCACTAGAAATCATTAATCATGGAGATTTTCGCATCTCTACAGAGGGAGTGTAGGGATCCAAGAAAATAGTGGAAGCTAATTTGTTTAAAAATAAAATCACTAAACAAATTGGTCAAGTCATAATTACAGTATCTAACTAGAATCTTTGACTCTCTATAGAAAAATGTCTGCGTCCAATCCATTAGCACGTATCCTGGACACACATAGACTGACCAGAGCCAATTATAAAGATTGGCTCAGGAACTACAAAATCATTTTGAATTTTGAGAAGTTAACCCATGTATTGGACCAGGATCCTCCCACCTTATCAGTCCGTCCATCCACTGAACAGAGAGCATCTCTGGAAAAATGGATAGACAAGATAATAAAATTAGATATTACATGTTGAGCTCGATGTCTGATGAGCTCCAGTGCCAACATGAAGATATCGGGACTGCTCGCCAAATGTTGGCTCACCTATAGGAGATGTTTGGTGAATAGAGTCGTGCAGCTAAGTATCAAGTCACGAAATGATGTTTTAAGACTAAGATACGTGATGGACAGTTAGTCCAAGATCACTGTCTAATGATGATCAAAGACATGGAAGATCTTGAGAAGCTCGATGTGAAGTTAGACTTGGATCTGCAGAATGATATTATTCTGTAATCCTTGATTGATGCATATGGGCAATTCATCATGAATTACCACATGCATAAACTTCAAAATTTCTTGATCGAATTAATGAACATGCTGGTCACTGCTAAGCTTTCTATGAAAGATTCTAAAGGCTCAGTTCTTGCTATGGAATGGACTTCTTTCAAAAGAAAGTCTTATAAAAAGAAAAAGAAGTCTGCAAAAATGCAAAAGATGGAAGGAGGAAAGAAGAAGAATACAGAGCCAAAGAAGAAGACCGATGTCAAAGAAAAGTGTTTCCATTGCAACAGCGACGGCCACTGAAAGCGGAACTATCCTACTTACCTGGCCATCCTAAAGAACAAGAAGGAAGGTCCTTCCGAAGGTATGCTCATTATTGAGTCTAACCTTACGATTTCTTCTGCATCCAGTTGGATGCTTGACTCTGATTCTAATGCCCATCTGTGCACTTCCATGCAGGGTTTTGAAGATAGCAGGA
Source organism: Cocos nucifera (assembly GCA_006176705.1). Lineage (NCBI taxonomy): Eukaryota > Viridiplantae > Streptophyta > Magnoliopsida > Arecales > Arecaceae > Cocos > Cocos nucifera. The sequence continues at coordinate 147,424 of QRFJ01000809.1, read as the reverse complement.
GGCTGAGGGATGGACACATGATCCTATGCATCGATAATGGAGCAAGAGTTGCTACAGTGGTAGTGAAAACATACCCTCTTCGATTACCATCTAGTTTAGACTTAGTTTTGAAAGACTGTTATTATATGCCTACAGCTAGTAGGAATTTGATTTCTCTTTAAAGACCATTATAACATTCTTTATGGAAGAAATAAAATTGCAAATGGTTTTGCTTATTAACGATCTTTATCAGCTACATATTGATGTATCTGTTCTAACTATCGAGCAAAACATGAATGCCAAACGACCTAGGGATAGTCCAAACGACAGATATCTATGGCACCTAAGATTAGGTCATATAGCAGAAGATAGGATCAACAAATTGGAAAAAAATGGGCTATTGAGTCTGTTGACTTTCGAATCATATCCAACTTGTGAATCTTGTCTTCAAGGCAAAATGACTAAACTCCCTTTTTTAGGACATGGAGAAAGGGCCACAAATCTCCTTGCCCTAGTACATACAATGTGTGCGGCCCATTTGATGTGCCGGCTAGAGGCAATTTTGTCTACTTCATTACTTTACCGATGATCTTCTAGGTATGGATATGTGTATCTTATGAGACACAAGTCTGAAGCTTTTGAAAAGTTCAAAGAATTCAGACATGAAGTAGAAAAATAAACTGAAAAACCCATTAAGTTCTTCGATCAGATTGAGGAGGTGAATACCTTAGCCGGAATTCTAGACTATCTAAGAAGATAGTCCTCAGGACTCCACCAATCAATCAGGGTTTCAGAACAGATTCACAAAAGGACTCCAGGTTGCTTCTTGGAATCAACTTAGGTGGCGCCTAAGACTCAGCTTTGAGTCTTGGCCACCTAAGGTGTTTAGGGGCTCTCATCTGATTGGATCAGGTGATGTCATCCCACAATCAGATTTAGATCTGATTGCAAAGATAATGATGTGGCAGCATGGCAGCAGGGTCTATAAAACCTATATTTAAGAGCCCAGCCCATGCCCCAAGGCTGCCCCTCTTCCTCCATGCCAAACCACCTTCTCCCCTCTCTCCTCTCCATGTCCAAAAGGGAGTTTGGGCTTTAGTTTGGTGCGATCCAGATCAAGAGAAAGGCGATCAGAAAGCTAAAAGGCTGCACTGCTGCAAAGGACGACTGCTGATCTTCAAAAGAAGTTTTGAAGATCCTCCAGATCAGATCCAGATCTGAATTTTTGGAGATGATAGAGAAGAAGAGGATCTCTAGATCCAGCCAAGTGGATACGGTAGGCACTTGCGTGGCTAGATCCAGAACCTTCCGCTGCATACAGGATCATCAAGGGTAATAGGATTACCCAAAAATAAATTAAATTTTAATTTATTTTATTTTATTTTAATTTATTAAAATTAGATTTAAAATATCTCAAATCTAATTTAGATCAAAGAAAAATTTTTGAAATATATCTCTTGATCTGATCAGATCTGAACGAACCTGGACCGGAAAATCAGGATTTCCCTTCAACTGGTATCAGAGCCATGGTTCTAAAAATATTTAGATCTGATTTTAAATTTATTTTAATTAAAAAATAAATGATTTTAGATGTCACATGAGATGTGATCAGATCTAAAATCAGAAAAAATTAAAATTAAATGATTTGGATCTAAGATTAGAAAATATGCATGACTAGTTCTAAAATAGAATAGTTCTATAGAATAGTCTTGCATGTTTTTAATTTAATTTGATTAAATCATATTTTAGATCTATTTATTTACTATTTTTTGATATTATAATGATTATAATAACATCTAAAAAATAGTAAAATAAAATTATTTTTTAATTTTAAATATCATATGAGATATGATTGATGCATGTCTAGACTAGTTGTAGAATAGTTCTACATAATTATCTAGATTAGAATTTATTTTGATTAGATCAATTTAAATCTAATTTTTTAGATTATTATGAGATAATTTAGATCTAAAAATATGCATGATTTGATACATGAGATGTATGCAAAATATGCCATGATTAGATCTAATTTTTATATATGAGATATATGATATAGATCTAAAACTAGTTTTGTAGTATATTTATATGTTCCTGATTAAGGCGTTCCTCTTGGCCGTCCGGTCATAAGAACGAAGAAGGGTTTAAAGGCCCTCTCTTCCCATTCGATGGGGTGTTCTTATGATGTGTAGGGGTGCTGCGTGTTCGTCCTTAATCAGAAATCCAAAACTTACTTTCTGCAAAACCCTAGATCCTGAAACCCTAGGATTTATTGTGCATATTTTGTTTATGAACCCTACTTAATTAAGAATTAAGATTATGGAATATTAATTAGGTCTAAAATTGAGAATTTTAGATCTAAGACATATTCATAATACTGGGTTCGGGCTTGGGTAGCTCAATTAGGTCTAAGCGGTTGATCAAACCGAATCAAGAGTTGGTTAGATGGGATCAACAATGCTTAAATTGACCAGCCTAATAGGATTAAGTCTGGGTCAAGATCGAGTCACGATCAAGCAAGACCTAATTAGGCTCAGAGGTTAAATTCTGGATTGTAGGCTAACCCAATTGGTTCTGACTCAATAATTTGGTGTCTAAGATAACTTTGGCACATACGACCGACTGATTTTTAATTGGGAGCTACTCGACCTGAATGCGTTAATGGCATATCCCTTCCACCGGTCTCACTTACCTGACCATATCTGTTAACTCAGTTCTGATCTGAGGTGGTCAATAATCCGAGCTAACCCATGCCACTAGGTTAGTCATAATTGTTATGACTATGACAAGTCTAGTTTAATGAGACCTGAATCAATTCTCCCTAAGAAAAGATTAAGTCTGAGGTCTTCCACTATTGTAGATGTGCAGGCCCTTCCCGGAGTTGATTGTTCTCGGCTGGATACAGTGGCTCAGTTGCACCGGAAAGACGCAACCATGTCTATTAGGCATTAGATGCTATGGGCTGGAGGATGAGTTGGGCTCAACATTCCGGATACGGTTAGAGACTCAATTAGGAATCCCAGTCTATGCAAATGGTGGGTCTGACTTAACTAAGGAGTGGATCAATATTCTGGATACGGTGAGATTCATGAATTAGAGACCAAGTTTGGGTGCACCATGATTAGAGAATCATTGAACAAGAGTTGTTCACTCATTGGCTAACCCATCACCAATAACTGTTAGGTGAGGTGATGAGTCAGTTGGTGAGACCGCACCACCCACTAGAAATCATTAATCATGGAGATTTTTGCATCTCTACAGAGGGAGTGTAGGGATCCGAGAAAATAGTGGGAGCTAATTTGTTTAAAAATAAAATCCCTAAATAAATTGGTCAAGTCATAAATTACAGTATCTAACTAGAATCTTTGACTCTCTACAGAAAAATGTCTGCGTCCAACCCATTAGGCACGTATCCTGGACACACATAGACTGACTGGACCCAATTATAAAGATTGGCTCAGGAACTACAAAATTATTTTGGGTTCAAGAAGTTAACCCATGTATTGGACCAGGACCCTCCCACCTTACCAGCTCCGTCCATCCACTTGAACAGAGAGCGTCTCTGAAAAATGGATAGACGAAGATAATAAGGCCAGATATTACATGTTGGGCTCGATGTCTGATGAGCTCAGCTCCAGCACCAACATGAAGATATCGGGACTGCTCGCCAAATGTTGGCTCACCTGCAGGAGATGTTTGGTGAACAGAGTCGCGCAGCCAAATATCAAGTCACGAAATGACTTTTTAAGGCTAAGATGCGTGATGGGCAGTCAGTCCAAGATCACTGTCTGACAATGATCAAGGACATGGAAGAGCTTGAGAAGCTCGGTGTGAAGTTGGACTTGGATCTGCAGAATGATATTATTCTGCAATCCTTGACTGATGCATATGGGCAATTCATCATGAATTACCACATGCATAAACTTCAAAATTCCTTGGCCGAATTAATGAATATGCTGGTTACCGCTGAGCTTTCTATGAAAGGTTCTAAAGGCTCAGTTCTTGCTATGGAACATGGACTTCTTCCAAAAGAAAGTCTTATGGAAAGAAAAAGAAGTCTGTGAAAGAAGAAGAAGTCTGTGAAAAAGCAAAAGATGGAAGGAGGAAAGAAGAAGAAGGCAGAGCCGAAGAAAAAGGCCGATGTCAAAGGAAAGTATTTCCATTGCAACAGCGACGGCCATTGGAAGCGGAACTGCCCTACTTACCTGGCCACCCTGAAGAACAAGAAGGAAGGTCCTTCTAGAGGTATGCTCGTTATTGAGTCTAACCTTACGGTTTCTTCTGCATCCAGTTGGGTGCTTGACTCTGGTTCTAGTGCTCATCTGTGCACTTCTATGCAGGGTCTTGAGGATAGCAGGAGGCTGAGGGATGGAGACATGATCCTACGCATCGGTAATGGAGCAAGAGTTGCTGCAGTAGCCGTGGGAAACATACCCTCTTCGATTACCATCTGGTTTAGACTTAGTTTTAAAAGACTGTTATTATGTGCCTGCAGCTAGCAGGAATTTGATTTCTGTTTCATGCTTAGCACAAGAAGGCTATGTGATTACCTTCTTTAAGGACCATTGTAACATTCTTTATGAAAGAAATAAAATTGCAAATGGTTTTCCTTATTAATGGTCTTTATCAGCTACATATTGATGTACCTATTTTTAACTATCGAGCAAAAATGTGAATGCCAAACGAACCTAGGGATAGTCCAAACGATAGATATCTATGGCACCTGAGATTAGGTCATATAGCAGAAGATAGGATTCAACAAATTGGAGAAAAATGGGCTATTGAGTCCATTGACTTTCTGAGTCATATCCAACAATTTGTGAATCTTGTCTTCAAGGCAAAATGACTAAACTCCCTTTTGTTGGACATGGGGAGAGGGCCACAGATCTCCTTGCCCTAGTACATACAGATGTGTGCGGCCCATTTGATGTGCCGGCTAGAGGCAATTTTGTCTACTTCATTACCTTTACCGATGATCTGTCTAGGTATGGGTATGTGTATCTTATGAGACACAAGTCTGAAGCTTTTGAAAAGTTCAAAGAATTCAGACATGAAGTAGAAAAACAAACTGAAAAACCCATTAAGGTTCTTCGATCAGATCGAGGAGGTGAATACCTTAGCCGAAAATTCCTAGACTATCTCAAGAAAAATGGCATAGTCTCTCAATGGACTCCACCAGGAACACCTCAACTCAACGGAGTTTCAGAATGGAGAAATCGGACTCTATTAGGATATGGTTCGATCCATGATGAGCTTCACAGACCTCCCTGATTTTCTTTGGGGACATTCAGTTTATTAACTTCAATTTATCTACTGAATAGGGTTCCCTCTAAAACCGTTCCTACCACACCGTATGAGATATGGCATGGTAAGAAACCAAGTCTGAGTCATCTCAGAATTTGGGGTTGTCCGGCTCATGTCAAAAGACAACAAGCGGACAAGTTAGAGTTTAGGTCCTTTAGAGCTCGATTCATAGGATATCCTAAAGAGTCATTAGGATACTATTTCTACATTCCAGAAGACCACAATGTGATTGTGAGTCGACATGCCATCTTTCTTGAAAAATAGTTTATTCAAGATAGCGGCATTGGAAAGCAGATCAAGCTTGATGAGAAAGTCTCACAAGTAGCAACGAGCTAAGGACCAATTGGAACCAAATCAGGTTGAGCCAATAAGAACACTACCTCCTCCACCTCGTAGATCGGAAAGAGTTTTCCATCCCCCTGAGAAGATACTTAGGTATTATTTCAGAGGAAGTAGAGAAAATGTTCCTCATAGGTAATGGTGCTCATGGTGATGATCCCAAAACCTACAACGAGGCGATATCAGATATCGACTCCGAGAAATGGCTAGAGGCAATGCAGTCAGAAATTGACTCGATGCACTCAAACCAAGTCTGGACCTTGGTAGATCCACCAGAAGGTATAGTACCTATTGGGTGTAAATGGATCTTCAAGAGAAAGATTGGTGCAGATGGGAATGTGGAGACATTCAAGGCTAGACTAGTGGCAAAAGGTTATAGTCAACGCGAAGGCATTGACTATCAGGATACCTTTTCCCCAGTAGCTATGCTAAAATCCATCCGCACATTGCTTGCTGTTGCAGCCTATTTCGATTATGAAATATGGCAAATGGACGTGAAAATGGCATTCTTAAATGGATATCTTGAGGAAGATATCTATATGGAACAGCCGCTAGGTTTCACATCCAGTGATACTGATCACAAGGTTTGCAAGCTGCAAAGGTCCATATATGGACTTAAGCAAGCATCTCGGAGCTGGAACACTCATTTCAATGATGTGATCAAAAATTTGGTTTCATCAAAAATGAAGAGGAACCATGTGTTTTCAAAAAGGTCAGTGGGAGCGCTGTTGTCTTCCTCGTATTGTACGTGGATGACATCCTCCTTATTGGGAATGATATTCCCATGTTGACATAGTCAAAATGTGGTTGTCCAAAGGAATTCTCCATGAAAGACCTAGGTGAAGCATCCTTTATTCTAGGAATTAAGGTCTATAGGGATAGACCGAATAGGATGCTAGGACTTTCACAGAAGATGTACATAGAGGAAGTACTAAAGAGGTTTAGTATGGAAAACTCTAAGAGGGGATTAATACCCTTCAGACATGGTATTCATCTTTCCAAGAAGATGTGCCCTAGCACACCTGAGGAAATAGAATGCATGAGCAAGATCCCTTATGCTTCTGCAATAGGGAGCCTCATGTATGCCATGCTATGTACACGACCTGATATAGCCCATGCTGTGAGTGTCACAAGCAGATATCAGTCAAATCCAGGTGAAGAACACTGGACTTCTGTGAAATGTATCCTTAAGTACTTGAGAAGAACTAAGGATATGATTGTTGGTCTTTGGTAATGGAGAACTCCAAGTCCAGGGATATACAGACTCAGGATTTTATGTCCGATATAGATGATCGAAAGTCGACATCTGAAAGTCTGTTTGTGTGCAATGGTGGTGCTGTCAGCTGGAAGAGTTTCAAGCAAACGTGATAGCAGATTCCACCATGGAAGCAGAATATATCGCTGCATCAGAAGCTGCGAAGGAAGCATTCTGGTATAAGAAGTTTGCTGTAGAAATCAAAGTAATGCCATCAGATGCCATTCCTCTATACTGCGACAACAATGGCGCCATAGCCCTTGCTAAGGAGCCGAGGTCTCACCAAAAATCCAAGCACATTGAGCGGCGATACCACCTCATCCGCGATTACCTCGAGAAGGGTTACGTCGAGGTCAAGAGAGTCAACTCCACAGATAATGTGGCAGACCCACTTACAAAGCCGTTGGGCCAGCAGAAGATCGAAGCCCACCTTGAGAAGATGGGACTTAGACTTGTAGCCAATTGGCTTTAGGACAAGTGGGAGATTGTTAGATATATGTGCCCTAGAAGCCAGAATTGGCTGACACTTGTAATACACTTCTAGGGGCAAAATTATAATTTTGACTATAAATCAATAAAATGGGTTATTTTCTATCACATATGTGTATTTAGTGTCTGTGATACATCCTTTGAGTTAATGGTAATGATAATTCATATTTTCAAGAGTTGAAAATTTAAGACATGAATAATCATTATTAACTCATAAAATGCTCCCGACCATAGGATCATCATGAGGATGGTGATTGATCCGGAAGGTTGGTGTACAATCGCTTCTCTTTAGTAGATGAGTCTTGAGTCTACGGTGTGGAGACACCGGAGCGAGAGTACAGGTACTCGTTAGAGAACGAGGGCACTGAGCGTGACCACCTCGAGTAGTCATTAGGAAGTCTACCTTCTCGTCAATGACTGACTCGATGCTGCAGTAGTGTGTCTGGTTCTTTGACCTGAGGTGCATCGGCAGTTCACCTTGAGGGTGTTATAGTTTGACTACACCATTACTCGATCTCCTAGCCATATGGAACCCCTGAGGTGTATGTTGGCTATAGCATGTTCATTGTAGGAACTGGATGCATCAAGATGGAATCTATCTACCTCGGTGGTAGAGGAGCAGCCCTATGATGATCATGAGAATCAAGTCCAGAAGCCCATGGCCATGGCAGAGTGAAATAATAGAAAGAGTTTCTATTTAGATTTTCACATCGGACTCGAATCGAATGATTACATCATATGACAGAATTAGGGTTTGACGAGTTCACCTTAACCCTAATCTGATCGGGGCTCAAGATAGAAGAACTTAATCACACAGGTAGCTGCACCAAGAGGTTCATTTTTAGCTCTGATGGGTTGCCACCATATACTGCTAGGTGTCACTGGTGGATTTTGGGAGCAATTAGAATGATTTAGATGATCGATCATTCTAGTTGTTCGAATCAGAAGAGTTCTGATCCATCGAAAGGATAGTTTTCGATGATGTCGATGATAGAGATCACGACATATTCCATTACCATACAGAATTGAATCTAATTGGATCACACAAACAAGGGTTTGGATCTGGATATCATCAATTGAACTAATTTAGTTTAATTGATTTGAATTATATTCAATTAGGTTCAAGGAAATCGTGCTAGCACACGATTGAGCCTAACGTTCTCCTTCTACAATCATTAAAAGTCATCTTGACTGAGCCAAATATGTTTGTGCTCACTCAGGTACCTTTACTTAGTCTGACTGGAGCTTGTCTAGATCAAAAAAGAATTATCTTAATTTATGAGATAAATTGGAGACAACATCTGCCATTTTTTATTACCTACCAATTCTTGTCTTTTGACTTTGGTCAAACATTGACCTTTGATACTTAGACATCTGCCCATGTGTCATGCACCCATAAGAGAGTAGATAGGGGCTTGTCCTCTTGCTAAAAAATGAAAAGGAGGGGCTGCACACCTAGGGAGGCATGCGCCCAAGGATAGGGATGCCTGGAGTCCCATATAGATGGGACTCCATGTTGCTTCTTGGAATCAACTTAGGTAGGCACCTAAGACTCAGCTTTGATCAATTTTGGTGCCACCCAAGGATGATTTGAGGGGGCTCTCATCTGATTGGGTCAGGTAATGTCATCCCACCAATCAGATTTAGATATGATTGCATGAAGCGACGTGATTAGCCGAGATGATGTAGCACTGCATGGCGCAGCAGGATCTATAAAAACCTTGTCTGCGCCAAGCTTTAGAGAAGATCTCCCATAGCCCATGCCATAAGGCTACCCCTCTCCCTCCTCCATGCCATCTTCAGGTCCCCTCTCTCCTCTCCATGTATAAGGGAATTTGGGCTCCAGTTTGGTGCGATCCAGGCAAGAGCAAGGCGACGAGAAAGGAAGAAGGCAGCACTATTGTAAGAGATGATTCCAGATCTTCAAAAGGAGTTTTGAAGATTCTTCAAATTAGATCCAGATCTGATATTTAGAGAGGTGATAAAAAAAAGAAGATCTCCAGATCTAGTTTGAGTGGATATCGATAGAGGCCAGGCACTTGCGTGACTAGATCCAGAACCTCAGGCAATCAGCAGGATCATCACAGGATAATCTGATTACCCAACAAAAGATACAAAATTAAATCAGATTTAATTTACTTTTACTTTATTTTATTAGATCTATGAAATCAGATATGAAATATCTCAGATCTAAATTAGAATCAAAAGAGAAATTTTTGAAATATCTCTCTTGATCCAATCAAGATCTCAACGAACCTAATCCGAAAAATCGAGATTTTTTCTTCACAAATATCCTTGGATCAAACTTATGAGCCTTCAATTCATTATCTTAAAAGTTCAAATTACTCATCCTTCTTGGCCATTATTGAGATCCATATTTTTTCCCTTTTCTTCTATTTTTGTTTTTGATTTTTTCATCTTTTTTTTGATTTTCTGACCAAATGGGACAACCCTTGGATGGACCCATGCAAAATGAGCCAACCCAAGAGACATCCCATAAGGGTGTTTTGGTCTTTTTGGCTTAAAACCTTGGGATGCCCTATTCTTCTATTTCCATAAAAACCTTCTTCCTTTTCCAAATTGAAATGGGCCAACAACCTCTTTCCCTATTTCATTTTCTCCTTCATGCCGAACTACACGTTCCCGCCTTTAACGCTTGATCATGTTGAAATCTATCCTTTTCTATTTAAATCACACCAAATTGCATCTTAGATAAGCAAGATCTAGTTTCTTTTGGTCAGATTTAAGGCAAAATCCTTGTTTTTGAAACATCCTCTCACCCAAAACCCTTTCTCCACCGATTGGCTTTCCTTCTTTAAAATCTTTCTTTTCCTCTTCAAAATTCATTCTCCCACCTTTTTCACATCTTTCTTGAACCGTGTTTGCTCTCCATTACTCTCTCATAGCACCTAGGATGAAGCTTACCCCTAAGAGAAAATCAACATGCAGCCTTGAAGAAGAAGAAAGAAGAAAAAGGTCCGATTTTGCTCCTGCTCTAGCTCTAGCTCCAGTGCCTGCTCCAACTCTTGCATCCATCAGTCCAAGTAAGGTACCTCTTTCAGCTAGAAAAGTTGAGTTTGGAAAGAACATTAATTTTCATTTTCTTGAATGGGAAGGTTTTTCTGTTGGAAATGAAATTTAAAAGCAAGGTTGGAAATTTTACTGCTTATTGAAGGAAACTACATACATTGATATGGTTAGAGAATTTTACCTTAATCTTGCTCATCAAAATTGTGTTGTTAAATCCCTAGTAAAAGGTGTAGAAATCATGTTGGATTCAGTTCATTTAAGAGAAATTCTACATCTTCTATGTGATGGATACTATGAGGTTGAGCTTTCCAATAAAGATGATGGATTTAGAGCTATTTTAGGAAGTAAAGATATTAGAGATCTTGGTAAATTAGATGCAAAACTTCTAAATATTGAGATGAGACTCCTCCATCACATGGTAACTAAATTATTTTTTTCTAGGGGAGGTAGATATGATTTTCTATCTGGGAGGGACATTTATGTTATGTATCACATTATTAGTGAGATCTCTTTAAACCTCTCGATACTTATGATTGAAGCAATGCGTAAAACCTTGAATAGGTCAAAGGCACATCTACCTTATGGTATGGCTCTCACGCTTGTCTTCAGAAGATTTAAAGTGAGCTTTAAGGGGGAGGCCACTGGTCATCTGTCTCATATTGACACTATTAACCGTCATACTCATTGGATGGGATTTACTAAAGGTGATGACAGTTGCGCCAAAGAGATAGAGGAGGAGAACAGAGCTAAGGAGGAGGGACCATCTTCACCATCTCGTGAGCATAGATCTTTACTAGATATTCACTTTGTATCAGATCTCGAGGCAGGACCTTCAGAGAAAGTCAGAAAGGATTTTTCTAAGCCACAGTCTAGATGCTGATTTGATCACTCACCTATTAGACTTGTAGATGATTGGCTTCAAACTCTCTCGCAGTAGGTTGCTAGCATCCTTCTTGCTAGTAGGGGCATCTCGAGCATATTTTAGAGGGAGAGTTTCTAGATGGCCCCCTCATCTGATCAGTCTTTAGTTCCTTATATATCTATAGTATTTTTGATGTGCTCTACCATGACTGCATGATTTGAGGTGCTTGAGAGCGCAGTACTGACACACTAGCAGAATACTTGACTTATAAAGAGAGATGATATCTTTAGCACGTCTCAGAGCGAGAGAGGATACTTCATATATTTTAGATTTATCAATTGAGGCTAGGAGACTTCACGGTTTATTAGAGACAAGGATCTAGGCTCTGAGGAAGGAGATCAGAGGATCTAGCGAGGCTGTAGCTACTAGATTTTTACTCCTATCCAGTCCATATCAAGAGCTATGGTTCAGCTTAATTCTATTAAAGTTATCTTTCTATCTCAATCTTTTTCTTCTGAGCCTACCAGACCTTCTCGTTTCTTTGTTCGTGCCGGTTCTTCTAGCAGGAGTCGAGGCAGGCATGGTCGAGGTCATGCTCGTGGTTATGCTCCTGACATTTCTCATCATATTTCTGATTCTGATGATTCTAACCATAGATATGGCGTATGACTCGTATATGTATTTTGATTAGGTGTATGGATGACTATATGTATTTTGCTTGTTTATGCCTTATGACTTACGGCTTTTGGTTATTTATCTTGTATGGCTTGTATATGTGGTATTATGTGAACTCTATAACTTTTATGTATTTTGGCTAGAACTTAATATATATATCTCTTATTTTGACATATATATATTATGTTTGAACTTAATATATGTGGCTAGAACTTAATGTCTCAACTTAATATTTGAGCTTAATATTATGTCTCTTGTTCTTGATGATATGGGATCAATTATATTATAAATCCTTTTTAAGCAGCAAATTCTTCCTATTAAATAGGTAGAGTAAATTAAGGAGGAGCTATTTTTTAATTGATGATGTCAAAAAGAGAAAGTAGTATAATGGTATAACATAAATACATTATTTGGTATAAGCAGAAATTAATTGCATAAGCAAAAATTATTCAATTTATTATATATGCTTAATGATTTGGCAAATTTTTAACTTCTTTTCTAAAAGAGCTATGAGTTAATTAAAAATTTACTTCAATTGAATATACATATATATTGCCTTGGTGTAAATTCAAAATTCTCAATAACACTATATAACTCCAATGCTTGATGCAGATCTTATTTTGCTTATACTTAAATATTTTGTCATCATCAAAAAGAAAAAGATTATTGTTCTAAGAATTAATTTTGAATACTACACAATATTTGAGGAAAGTACTAATGATTTTTTATTTTTGAAATAAGTTTAGGTATGTATTTTAGGTTATACAAAAATTTTTAGATTGATAAAAATAATTGAAGAAAGCTTCAATTTCATCAAGTTGGAGATCAAAATGATGTTTTTCGGAAGTCTCAGGAACTTTAGAAATGACTTTGAAATGTTTGAAGGCAATTTCAAAAGCTTGAAATGAAAAAAATTGAAGAAAATCAAATCAAAGCAAAAAGAATAGATCCCTAGGTCGATCTCTTTTTAAAAAAGCTAATTGGCATGCTATTTTTGGCCGGCACACTAAAAGGGGACAACCCATGGGTTGACCTCTCTTCGAGAGGATGACCCATGGGTCGATCTCTACGATGAAAAAAATCTACAATGGCTAGTTTTTTAACCCATTTTTAATGTATTTAATGCCTAATAATTGCTCTTCAATGGCTACAAATGGCTACTGTTCGCTTTCCAGTACTGACTAAAGATATAAAAACTTTCAAAAGAAAAAAAAAATCAAAAGAATATTCAGTCCTAAAGAAAAATCAGGTTTAAACCAAAGAAGCATTAATTTCAAGCTCAACCACCTATCCAAAGCTTATTCAAGTCTTTATTTCTTCTGAGAGGATTTTCAAAAGCTTCTTCCATTTTTGAGTAAAGTGTTTTTAATATTTTATTATGCTCATTAAGGAGCTAACCATGCTTAACATTGTAATTCATATTGTATTCAGTTTACTATTTTGGATTTAAGTTTTGGAGGATTCCAAAACTTGAGAAGATTGATCCGAATCTTGAATTGGAGTATATTGAGTTGGCTTGTATCTAGAAAATAAGTGTCTAACTTGGAATAGCTAGGATCGGTGGAATCTGACGTTGTAGACGTTGCATATGATTAGTGGATTATAATTCTCAAATAGAAGCTTGAAGAGTTGATATAGGTATAAGGTTGGTATTGAACCACTATAAACTCTCTTTGTTTGTGATGATTTATTTTCTCTTTTTGCATCCTTGTAGTATTCTCTTGCTTACTTGTTTCATTATTCAATATATTATTGATCATAGCCACTACACATTATACTTCAATCTCTTAACATATTTTTATGGTTTACTCACTTAAAATTTTTTAATAACTCAATTCACTCCCCCCCCTCCCTCCCTCCCCTCTCCTTGCCCTCTTGGATTGTATAGCTGGGCAATAAATAAGATAAAGAAGAATTGGTTAAGGCTTGAATTTTATAGCTTTTTGAAAATTTATGTACCATCAACTTAGCTTTTCTAAGAAGATTTTGGAATTCATAGACCTGGACATTAATTAATTTGGATTCCATCATGGCAAACTTATGGAACTTAGATATAGTGAATTAACTGAGACCAGCATCATCTATTCCGTACACAATCTCAAGGGTCACCCATAGTTCTTTAGGTGAATTGGTATGAAGATACACATCGTATGGGGGTCAAGGCATGATTCTATTCTCTTGATTTTCAAAATTTTCTTATCCTAAAATTTTAGAAATTAGTACTTTTAAATATCAGCAAATTCTAGGTGCAACTCCTCCAACAATCTAAGAACAAAATTCCCCTCTCATGCGGATCCACAACAAAATTATCCTTAAGTACAATGAAAACTAGCTCAGCTGTATCCTCCTTTCAGGAGTATGATTATGTCAGAAGCTTGACCCAGTCAACTTCTTCAGTTGCCCAAATAAAAGGCTAGAAAAAATGAAAGATATACGAGATAAAAAGATAGTGGAAAAAAGAGTGGGAAAAATGAAGACCTAATAAGGGTTTTTTCTCTTTCTGGATGAGATGCGTCAAGACCCAAGACGTGCTTTTTATAGACTTGGTGCATGTAACCATCGGAGAGGCCCATACAGATCTTAACAGCACAAGCACAATAAATGCCTTAATGGCCTATCAATGCTGAATCCTAATGCCTTACAATGGCCTACCAGCACAAGCACGTTATGATACAATAAGAAAGTACTTATTGGTAATTAAACTCAAAATCAGAATGACAATCAAAATAAATTAGAATCAAAATTGAAACAGCCTAATCCTCTGAAGTATTTAGCTCATGATCAAAATAAAAATAAAAATAAAAATAAAAATAAAAATTTAAATCCAAAAGAAAGAGTAAGAATTGAATTTTATGTAGATTAGATCATTTTCATTCTACCCTGAAATCAGAATCAAAATGAAACTTCTCTCAATCAAATGGGTGGAATGGGAGTTATCCATTCTCATTCCGATTTTGAATTCCTACTCTCTCCAACCAAGCACCTTCTAAGTTGAGTTAGTCTGGTGAGATATAGCTTTTTGAAATTTTAAATTTAAATTCAAAATCAAAGTTAGTGTAATGCTTATATTATAATTTTGAAATTCAATACAAAATTAAACTCTATAGATTTAAATTAAATTTTAAATTATAAATTTAAATTCAGGTTGGAGAGCACAAATGCTAAAATATGCCCGCCTTGGAGGCACGTATGCATTGCGCCTATGCATACCACACCTCAACTTGCCACACGCACCAATTGGCCGAGCCGGGCTAAGTCAAACACGTGCACGTGGTCGCCAACCTGCTATCGTTAAAGCCCAACATGAGCTTGAATGAACAAGGCATATAAATGAAAGAGCACTTACATTTAATCATCCAATGTGTGACTATCTAATAATCAAGTTTTAAAATTTTGAAGCATTTAAAAAGTGCAAAGAATTAAGATTCCATTTAAGAAATTTAAATCTTTTAAAAATGGGAAATCAAAAACATTCCAAATACAGACCGGATAATAGTGAGAAATTGGTCTCGGTAATGAAAGGTGGGACAGGAGAGTCAACTTTGATTTGATGTAGATCAGCTAAGATGATAACACTTAATCAAGCCTAAGGATCGAATAATAGTAGTAGGCCGATTAAGCCGCCGCTAGGCATCATCCAAGATAGACCAATCCATATCTAAAAAAGATTAGTTGAACTTGGCTAAATGATCACCTGTGGCTTAAGCTGAGTTCCAGAAATACCAAGGATAGGCCAGCTATTAGTACGGCCTACCAAAGAGGGTAAGTATTGATTTAAGAAGCCAAACGTGTCTTTTGTCAAGACATAAGTCTGAAGCATCGGAAGTGAGACATGAAGGTAGAAGCGGTTACTAAGGATGCGTTTGATTATACTTTTAAAATTTTTAATTTTTAAAAAATATTTTTTTTATTTTTTAAAATTTTTATTATTATATAAAAATAAAAAAATAAAAAGTATGTTTAGTAACTATATTTTTATAAACTAAAAAATAATTATATATAAAATAAAAAATAAAAAATAAAAATTTTTTACTTTATATATAAAATAATTTTTTAATTTTTTTTTAATTTTTAATTTTTACTTTTTATGGTATTAACAAATATTATTTTTAAATTTTTATTTTTTTAAATTAAAAAATAAAAAAAAAAAAATTTAATGGCTAACCAAATGCATCCTAAAAGATTGAGAAGTTGAAAGTGCAAATGTAGGTAGAATCAATTGTAGCAAATATCATAGGTGGGTGGATGGATTGGTGATGGTGAACAATGGTTGTCAAAGCTAAAAAAAGATAATTGCATATAATTTGGAAAAAAAAAAAAAAAAAAAAAAAAAAAAAAAAAAATATATATATATATATATATATATATATATATATATATATATATATATATATATATATATATATATATATATATATATATATATATAAGTTATAACTTAAAAAAAATTACCCTCAGCCATCAATGAAATGAATTACCAGCTTTTTTTTATTGGTTTAGGTTATCCTTAATATTTTTATTTGTAATTTGTAACTCATAGCTCGTAGATCCTAATCATTGCTCCCTTCCTCGAAAAGATGACGGCCTCCATTAAAAATCTTTAATACTTTGTTTGGATTGGGGTACACGAGGGTTTTTAAGAAAAGGAGAAGGTAATAGAGGAGAGGAAAGAAGAGGGTAAGAAAATTAACGAACTCTTGTTTGGAAAGGAAAGAAAAGAATAAAGAAGGATACATATCTTATCCTTATTTAGATAGAGGGATTAAGGGAGTAAAAGAATTTTTATGTATATTTTGATAAATATACCCTTTGTTTGGATAGAGAGATTAAGAGAGTAGTAGAAAAACTTTTATGTATATTTTGATAAATATGTCCTTTCTCATTAATATATGTACTATTTAATGTTTGTGATATTTTTCATAGTTTATTAGATATTTTCATGTAAGATGGCAGGCTAATAAGAGCATTCACATCAAAAAAATTATTGTCGTCCACAACATCTTAGGCATCATCTAGCTCTGATACCATATTGTAGACCCATGATATCGCTCGAACACCAATCATCCTTGATATCACAAGCACCGATATCATACTGCGGAAGCTCCTGATCTTTAGCACGGATCTGAAGGAACCTGTGATGTTCTCTATAGACAGCAAACCACCGATCCTCCACCTGGATCTGTGATGGGATATCTCCCTCCTTGGGCTTGAGGGAGATGCCCCCTTCTCTAGGGCTTCTTCAAGAACCCTGAGTGGCAACTCAAGAGAGAAGAGAAGAAGAGAGTTGAGGGAGAAAAGATCTGTATGGATTTTAACCTTTAAAATCCTAATACAACCTATGTATTTATACATAGCCATTAGGTCCGACCAAAAACTCTCCTGGCTAATCCAATACATGAAAGCACTCATCGAGCTCATGTACACCCATGTCTTCTATGCTCTCATCCTCTGGATCTAGACCCGATGCATACATGAATTAGCCATCTTAAGACCTCTCAAACTAGATCTTAAGATCCCTAGGATCAACCCAGATCCTAGCCCAAAACAGATCCTCACGTAACTCTGCCCGCGCACTGAGCCAGCTCAGTCTCAGCACTGAGCCGACTAAGTTCCACTGGGTCGATTCAGTCTGAAACTGAGCCAGTCCAGTCCTGTGCCATGCCAGCAATTTCGAATACGCAGCTCTCTATTTTACCTATGCTCTGAGACTTGACCGACCCAGTTTTGGACTGAGCCGGCTAACCTGTAGAAAATCTTCTTTCTACAGTCTTAATTCTCCGATTTTGGTTTCTTACTTCATCTTGTATTTCAGGTCTCTAAAGCACAAACCAAACTCTTGGAATCTCTGGAGCCAAGCCCCTGACTCCTCCCGTGGCCTCCCAAGGCTTGGAAGCACCACAAATCCTCACAAAAATATGAGGATGTTGATGCTAAAAGCTGAAGCTTGGTTATGAGAGATTACCATCGGCTTAGATACTAGCATTTTTTGAATCTTTCACTAGAATCTACTCCCAAAGATTGTGATATCCAAATCTACGTGTGAAGAGGTGGCCTACGAGTGAAGGGGTGGCTAGGGTTTCTAACATATGCAAAGAGCAAAGAGTTGATCCATGCGATTGGAAAGAGAGATTATAAAATGGTCTCGTTGTAATTTTAAAATTTTATTAAAGATAAACTAGGAAAATGAAACTTGAGCTTAAACCTTCCTCTCCTTTACACCCCAAATTGGGGGGTAGCGAAAATTGAGTGAGTGAGGGGTAAAGAGGGGCCGAGAGAACCCTTCTCTACCCTCCTTTACCTCTCAAAAATTTTTATCAAATAGGGGTTCATCTTTTACCCTTCTCTCCCCTCCTCTCATGAACCCCCCATACCCTCAATCCAAATAAAGTGTAAAGGTCAAGGTAGCATGATCTTCCGAGATTATCTTGTTTTTGGTTTGGACATCAATGGTGTGCTCTTTGAATCTATGCAAGCAAATCGGTTGGCTTGATTCCTATCCACCTCACCACAAGAGATAGATGAAAGAAAAATATGATTTTCCACCACAGGATCATCCAGATCTAATCAAATTTGAGATGAATTTTTTTATAAATTTTTTTTTGATTCGATCAAATCTAAGAGTTCTCAGATTTGATCATAGTGATTTAATATTAAAAATTTAAAATAAAATTAAATCAAATTTAATTTTAAGTATCTTGTTGAGTAATCTGATTATCCTACGATGATCCTGATGATTTTTGAGGTTCTAGAATGAGCCATGCACGCACTTGATCTCTATCGATATTTGTTTGGATAAGATCTGAATATCTTCTCTTTGTGAATCTCTCTTCTAAAGATCAAATCTAAATTTAATCTATAGATCCTTCAAAACTATTTCTGAAGGTAGCTCGTCTATCTCACAAATACTATCGCATAGATTCTGAATCTTATGCCAAAAATCTTGGACCTTCAACTCAGATTTCTATCTAATCTTTTAGGCATATAGAAGAGAGGGATAAAGAGAATCAGAGGGGGATGGAAGATGAAAGAGGTAGCACTTGGGCATGGAAAGGAGATCACATCTTAAAGACCCTTTGGTGCAAGGGTTCTTATAGAAAAACCCTGCGCCATATAGGAGTCCCTTTTGATCAAATAACCATTTATTTGATCTTTTGAGACTTTTAGAATTAATCTCCACATCAAACACTAGATCTCTATCTAGTTTTGATGCCAAAAAGCCATCAGAAAGGGGACGGCATGAGTAGATAAGGAAGAGTTCATTGTGCCTAGGATACTTTCCTTAAGAGTTTGATCCAAATCAAACTCTATCAAAATCTAAACAAACCACCATCATAAATCATGAAATTTGGCACACCCATAGCATGACTCATTTCCTATCGCATATACAAAAATTAGATCAAAAAAGTTTCTAAAGAATTTTTAAGAAGCATGTGATCAGGTGACCCTTAATTCTCTCAAAATAGGTCAACTTTTGACCCTAGTCCAATTACACTAGGAATGGATTTAATTTCTACAATTAATCTAATCTGGACTAGTTTCAGTCAGATGAAAATAAATTCATTCAAGATACAAGAATGAGTTAAATCAAATTTGACTCAGTTGCATGAATAAGAAAGATTATAGAAAGAGAAAGCCAGGCTCAATCGTGTGCTAGCACGATTACCTTGAACCTAATTGGATTTAATTCAAATCAATCAAATTGGATCAGCTCAATTAATGACATCCAAACCTAAATTCTTATTTGTATAATCCAGTTAGGTTCAATTTCATATGGTAATGAGATATGTCGCAATCACTATCATCGACATCATCGAAACATCTTTCGATGGACCAGAACTTTTTCTATTCACACAATTAGAATGATCGATCATCAAGATCATTCTAATTGCTCTCAAAATCTACTAGTAACATCTAGTAGTATATGATGGCAATCCATCAGAATCGAAAGCGAACCTCTTAGTGCAACTACCTGTGTAATTGGATTCTTCTATTTGAAGCCCCGATAGGATTAGGGTTAAGGTGAACTCATCAAACCCAACATCCATCATATGAATTAATCATTTGATTCGAGTACAATGTGAAATCCTAATAGAAACTCTTTCTATCATCTTCACTCTGCTATGACCATAGGCTTAAGGACTCAATCTCATGATTATCATAGGGCTACTCCTCATCTACCGAGGTAGATAAATCTCCTATTGGTGTAATCTAATTCCTACAATGAACATGCTATCACCAACATACACCTCAGAATTCTGATTGACTAAAAAATTGAGTTATGATGTAGTCAAACTATAACACCCTCAAGATGAACTGTTGATGCACCTCAGGTCAAAGAATCAGATACACCACTACAGTATCAAGCTAGTCATCGATGAGAAGATAGACTTTCTTATGACTGCACGAGGTGGTCACGCTCAGTGTCCTCGTTCTCTAACGAGTACCTATACTCTTACTCCGATATCTTCATACCATAGACTCAAGACATATCTATCCTAAGAAAGTGATCATACACCAATCTTCTGGATCGATCACCATCCTCATAATGATCCTATGGTTGAAAGTAGTTTATGAGTTAATTATAAAACTTCATGTCTAAAATTTTTAACTCCTAAAAATATAAATCATCATTACCATTAACTCAAAAGATGTATCACAGATACTTTAAATACACACTATGATAGAAAATAACTTTTTTATTAATTTATAGTCAAAACTATAAAATTGCTCTTAAAAGTGTATTACAAGTGTTTAGTCAATCTGGCTTCTAGGACACACATCTAATAGACTTTCACTTGATCTAAAGCCAATTGGCTACAAATCTAAGTTCCATCTTCTCAAGATGGGCTTCGATCTTTTGCTAGCTCAATGGCTTTGTCAACGGGTCTGCCGCATTGTCTGCAGAGTCGACTGTCTTAACCTCAATGTATCTCTTCTTGAGATAATCATGGATGAGGTGGTATCGTCGCTCGATGTGCTTGGATATCTGGTAAGACCTCGACTTCTTAGCTAGGGCTATTGTGTCATTATTGTCACAGTACAGAGGAATGGCATCTGATGGCATCACTCCGAGCTCTGCAGTAGACTTCTTGTACCAAAATGCCTCTTTTGCAGCCTCTGATGTAGTGATGTACTCTACTTCCATGGTGGAGTTTGCTATCACCATTTGCTTGGAGCTCTTCCAACTAACAACTCCACCATTATAAATAAACAGACTTACAGATGTTGACTTTCGATCATCTATGTCGGATATAAAATCTAAGTTTGTATACCTCTGAAATTGGAGTTCTCCTTTACCAAAAATTAGAAACATATCCTTAGTGCTTCTCAAGTACTTAAGGATATATTTTACAAAAGTCCAATGCTCTTTGTCTGGATTCGATTGATATCTACTCGTAACACTCACAGCATGGGCAATATCAAGTCGTGTACATAGCATGGCATACATAAGGCTCCCTATTATCGAAGCATAAGGAATCTTGCTCATGCATTCAATCTCCTCAGGTGTGCTAGGGCATATATTCTTGGAGAGATGAATGCTATGTCTAAAGGATACTAAACCCCTCTTAGAGTTTTCCATGCTGAACCTCTTCAGCAACTCCTCTATGTATATTTTCTGTGAGAGACCCAGCATCCTATTCGGTCTTTTCTATAGACTTTAATTTCTAGAATAAAGGATGCCTCTCCTAGATCTTTCATAGAGAACTTCTTAGACAACTATATTTTGACTATAGTTAATATGGAAATATCATTCTCAATTAGGAGGATGTCATTCACATACAGTATGAGGAAGACAACAGCGCTCCTATTGACCTTTTTGAAAACATAGGACTCCTCCTCATTCTTGATAAATCTAAACGATTTGATTACATCATTGAAACGAATATTTCAGTTCCGAAATACTTGCTTAAGTCCATATATGGATCTTTGCAGCTTGCATATCTTGTGATCATCATCACTGAATGTGAAACCTAGCAGCTATTTCATATAGATATCCATTTAAGAATGCTATTTTTACATCCATCTATCATATTTCATAATTAAAATAGGCTGCAATAGCAAACAATGTGTGGATGGATTTGAGCATGGCTACTGATGAAAAAGTATCTTGATAGTCAATGCCTTCGCGCTGACTATACCCTTGCACTATGAGCCTTGCTTTGAATGTCTCTACATTCTCATCGGCACCTATCTTTCTCTTGAAGATCCATTTACACCCAATAGGTACTATGCCTTCAGGTGGATCTACCAAGATCCAGACTTAGTTCGAATGTATTGAGTCAATCTGACTTCATTGCTTCTAACCATTTCTTGGAGTCGATATCTAATATCACCTCATCATAGATTTTGGGATTATTACCATGAACTTCATTTTCTGTGAGGAATATTTTCTCTACATCTTCTGAGATAGTACCTAAGTACCTTTCAGGAGAACGAAAAATTCTATTTGATCTACGAGATGGAGGAAGTAGTGTCTGGATTGGCTCAATCTAATTGGATTCCATAGGTTCCTTAGCTCATTTCTCATCAGAGACTTTCTCCTCGAGTCTAATCTATCTTTCGATGCCACCATCTTGAATAAACTATTTTTCAAGAAAGATGGCTTATCGACTCACAATCATATCATGATCTTCCAAAAGATAGAAATAATATTCTAATGACTCTTTAGGATATCCAATAAACTGAGCTCTAAAGGACCTAGACTCTAATTTGTCCGCTTGTTGTCTCTTGACATAGGCTAAATAATTTTAAATTTTGAGATGACTTAGACTTGGATTCTTACCATGCAATATCTCATACGGTGTCGTAGGAACGATTTTAGAAAAAATCTTATTTAGTAAATATATAGTGATCATCAGACTATGTTTCTAAAAAAATTCAGAAAGGTCCGTGAATCTCATCATGGATCGAACTATATCAAATAGAGTTCAATTTCTTCATTCTAAAATTCCATTGAGTTGAGATGTTCTAGGTGAAGTCCATTGAGAGACTATGCCATTGTTCTTAAGATAGTCTAGAAATTCTCGACTAAGGTATTTGCCTTCTCGATCTGATTGAAAAATCTTAATAAATTTTTCTATTTATTTTTCTACTTCAAGTCTAAATTTCTTAAATCTTTCAAAAGCTTCAGACTTATGTCGCATCAAATATACATACCTGTACCAAGATAGATCATCGATAAAGATGATGAAGTAGACATAATTATTCCTGGTCGGCACATCAAATGGACCACATACATTAGTATATACTTGGATAAGTAGGTCTGTGGCCCTTTCTCCATGTCCTACAAAAGAAAGCTTGGTTATTTTGTCATAAAGGCATGATTCACAAATCAGATATGACTCGAAAGTGAATTGACTTAATAGCTCGAATTTCTCCAATTTGTTAATCTTGTCTTCAGCTATATGACCTAGTCTAAAGTGCTAAAGATACCTATCATTTAGACTATCCCTAGATCACTTTGATCCTATGTTATTCATATTTTGCTCGATATTAAAAATAAAAATATTAATATATAACTGATAGAGACCATTTATAAGAAAATCACTTATAATTTTATTTTTTTCATAAAGAATATTACAATGATCCTTAAGAAAACTAATTACATAGCCATTTTATGCTAAACATGAAACAGAAATCAAATTCCTACTTGTTGCAAGTACATAAAAATAATCTCTAAGAACTAGATCTAATCATGAGGATAATCGAAGAGGATAGGTTTTCATGATCATAGCAATAATTCTTGCTCTATTTTCGATGCATAGGATCATCTCACCATCCCTCAGCCTCCTGCTATTCTTAAGATCCTATATAAAAGTGCATAAGTGAGCACTAAAACTAGAATAAAGCATCCAATTGGATGTAGAAGAAATCATAAGGTAAGATTCTATAATGAGCATACCTCCAGAAGAACCTACCTTCTTCTTTTTCTTTAGGCTGGTTAGGTAAAGAGAGCAGTTCCACTTTCAATGGCCGTCTGTGTTGCAATGAAAATATTTTTTCTTGTCAGTGGCCTTCTTCTTTGACTCTATCTTTTTTTCTTCCCACTTTCTATCTTCTGCTTCTTCACGGATTTTTTCTTCTTTCCAAAAGATTTTCTCTTGGAAGAAGTCTGCTCCACAATAACCATTGAGCCCTTTGAACTTTTCATAGAGAGCTCAGTAGTAATCAGCATATTCATAAGTTCAGCCAAGATATTTTGAAGTTTATGTATTTGATAGTTCATGATGAATTATCCATACGTATTAGTCAAAGACAGCAGAATTATATCAATCTATAGATCCTGATCTAACTTGACACTAAGCTTCTCAAACTCTTTTATGTTCTTGATCACCATCAGACAATGATCTTGGATTGACTGTCCATCATGCATCTGAGCCTTAAAAAATCTCTCAGTGACTTGATATTTGGTTGTGCGACTTTGTTCACTAAACAACTCTTGTAGGTGAGCCAATATTTGATGGCTAGTCTTAATATTTTCATGTTGGTGCTGGAGCTCATCAGACATCGAGCCCAACATGTAATACCTGATTTTGTTATCTTCATCTATCCATTTCTTTAGATGCTCTTTGATCAGCGGATGGACGTGCTGGTAAAGTGGGAGGATCCTATTCCAACACATGAGTCAACTTCTTGAAACCCAAAACCATTTTGAAGTTTCGAAGCCAATCCATATAGTTGGATCCGATCAGTCTATGGGTGTCCAGGATATGGGCAAGTGAGTTAGATGCAGACGTTTTTCTGTAGAGAGTCAAAGTTTCTAGTTAGATTTTATAATTAGACTTAATCAATTTATTTAAAAATTTTATTTTTAAATAAATTAGGCTCTCACTATTTACTCGAATTCCTACACTCTCTTGATAGGGATGCAAAAATCTTCATGATTATTAATTTTTAGTGGATGGTGTGGTTCCACAAACTGACTCACCACCTCACCTAATAGTTATTGGTGATGGGTCAACTGATGAGTGGATAATTATTGAGAATGTGTCCTAAAGCCAATCATCAGTCTATTGATGGTTGAATCATATATTTATAATTGTATATAAATTATAAATTAATAAAAATTATTTTAGCATTTTTCATCATAAATTTTGTTGTCTTCTAATGAACTTCTATGTTATGATGAAGTTTTTTGGACTATCTAGATTCGACAAAGAAGGATTTATCATTTAGTCCTTAAATAGTTCATGATCAATGATACGTTATTACTTAGGACGACAATATTTATCAAGTATAGATCGTTATGTGCCATATAAGTTGGTTGTCCTCATAACTAAGGAGTGTTGAGACACTGATATGGTATGCAAGTGAGATGCATGGGTACATCTGTATTGAATGTGACCAACTCTAGGGCTTTTCTTCTATCAAGATTAGCTTCAATAGAATATGGATATAAATATCCCTCCGATCTGAGATCATCATGATGACTTTCAAGCAACTCATTGTATTTTGGTGTCGGACTATCTGAATTTCTAATTTAGTGATGAAAGATTTTTAGGCATAATCAAGTACTTATGGAGTCGGTGCGTGTATCAAGATGAGATTGACCACTCCTAATTTTAGGAGCTGTGTTCAATTATATTTTAATTTAGCAAAATCTTAGTCAGGATAGTCTTAGTGAGGAGTCATGGGACTAATTGCTTTGAGACACGACATGGATGTATTTTCTAGGATTAACAGTCTAACCTTGAGTCATCTATTACATAGTGGTCATAGGGATGAATTATAAGATAACCATATTCGCGTAGGTTCTGAATATTATGATTGCGATTATTCGATCTATCCGAATAATGGGTACCATTGCTAGATGGTCACTTCGATTAGTATAGAAATTAATTTCTATGCTACCGACTTAGGTTCAGACTTGCGGGGTCACATACATTAGGAGTTTTTATCTAATCTGATGGTTGATCAAGAGTCTCATTGGTCTAGAACTCTATGATCAAGAGTCCCACTGGACTGGGACTCTGTGACCAAGAGTCCTACTAGATTAAGACTCTGAGTCCTACATGTTTCGGACTCTCTGATCAAGAGTCCCATTAGTTTAGAACTCTATGGTCAAGAGTCCCACTAGACTGAGACTCTATGACCAAGAATCCTACTAGACTGGAACTCTGAGTCCTACTTGTCTGGGACTCTCTAATCATGAGTCCTGATAATCTAGGACATTGTGGTCAAGAGTCCCACTAGATTGAGACTCTATGACCAAGAATCCTACTGGATTGAAACTCTGAGTCCTACTTATCTGTGACTCTCTGATCAAGAGTTTTACTAGTCTGAGACTCTATGATCATGAGTTTGATTCGTTTGGGATACTAGGTTCAAGAGTTTCACTGATTTAGGACTCTTCAAGAGTTTCATGTTGATAGGACTCTGTTGCCCAGTAACCCATTCGATTTGGACTCAAATATTTTTGAAGGATTAATTAGCAATTTGATTGCTGATTAGCTTAATTTAATTGAGCGATGAGGATTTGATCAAGTCTGATTGAATTTGATTCAATTGGATTTGATCCGATCAAATCATGAGATGACCTAATCGCTATGAAAGTTTTGACCTTGATTTGATTAGGACGTAGATCTAATTAATTTCTAATTTAATTAAAATTTTATTAGATTAGGCTAAGCCTATTTTGGTTGAATTTAATCTAATTTAATTGGATCTAGATTAATTAGTTTGGTTGAAACCAATTAGGACCAAGTCAAATAAAGTTTGAATTCAAATTCTTTCATGCGCCCACCATTTTTGACTTTTCCACTCTGCTTTCCATGCCCTCCCTTTTGTGTGTGGAACATTTTTTAAGAAATAAAAATATGCACATAGAAGGAGAGTCATTCTACGTGTTAAACATAAGGGAGGGGGCATTGGATAAGGATAAGAGGCTCATTTGATTTTTGAAATCAAGTGAGTGGTTAAAACCTCTCAATCACTAAATCCTTATCATTTTCCATGCTATTTTCTCATGGTATTCATGTCAATAAATTATGCAAATTTTTGTGCATGTAGAAAAAGGAGTTAGCATTACGTGATAAAAACTTTAGAATGTTTGGGCATCAGTTCTAGGCAAAAAAAATCTTGGAGTAAAGGTGAACAAGATCCTATAGCACTTTTTTTCTTTATGCCTCTCTTCTCTTATGATTTTTATCTCTAAGGATATTCTATTTTTAGATATAATTTAAATAAAAATTATAGATCTAAAAGTTATCTTTTCATAAAAATTTATTTCATAGAAAAACTCCATACAGAGCGGGCATGATAGAATTTTTAGTGCGTCAGGATTTTTGGGCTGAGTGAAATCCTAGATTTAGGAATCTAGGTTTGGATGGAAAGATCGAGTGCTGTAAGCATCGGATCGCCACCAAATTTGAAACACATCTTCATCATCCTCTAGTATTTATATTTTAATTTTTTAAAATATTTAAAAAATAAGAAAGTATACGATCGATCGGATCGATCGTGATTAGCCATCGAAGGCTTCGGACATGTGTGCGACTGTGATGTGATACCAGAGCATTATCTGATGGACTTAGATTATGGTGATCGACTATCCATAAAAAGATATTATATTTTGAATACATAGATATAGTAAATAGTTTATTATATAGTTTAATTTTTAGATCTATTGATGTATGCATGCATATTATATTTAGATCCTAATGTGTAGGATTAAATAATTTGATATGATCAGTAGATAATTAATTAGATTAATTATTTTTTACTATATTATTGCTATTTTTAAAATATTTTTTAAAAGTAGCATGGCAAACGCTGCACCATTTTCTTCAAAATGATATCAGAGCAAGGCTCTTTAAACATGATATGCTTACATATTTAGATTAATAATTTAGATTTGATCTAAATATTGATCTAATAATTAGATCTAAAAAATTAAAATTTAGATCGCATGGACTGCAGGTTGTTCTGCTATAGGATTTATCCCCTACAGTGAAAAGATTGTCCTGCTACGTTGATGATCTATATCGTTAATCGTGAAATTACTAGATTTGATCTAATATTTTTATGATTTAATTATATTAGGCTTTAATCTAATTTATGATCATGAATGTATAATTAGATAAAGTTTAATTCATGATTTCATAATTATGGAGTGTACATAGTTTCAGATTAAACCCTACAACTAGTGTTGTTTGTGAATTGAGATGATTTAATTTTGAAATGAGTTAACTCAATTGATGAACAATGCTAAGTTGTAAAGAATCTTTCAAAATTTTTAAAATGCCAATCCTAACCTTCAATCCATAAACTTAATTAAAAATTAAGTATAATAATTTAGTATCTAAAATTATGAATTAAGACTCTAAGTCATTAATCATAAACTTATGGATTATTGGGTTAGCTAAATTAAGTCCATAAATTAGGTTAGACCTAAGATTAGTGATAAGTACCATAAATTTATCAATAAAAATATTAATTTATTAATTAATTTATATTAATTTTTAAGAATTAATGATAAATTTATATATAATTTTTAAAAAATTAATATTTTATTAATTAAAGAATAATTAAAAAATAATAAAAATTAAAAAAAATAAAATTTTATTATCAATAGAAAGATCTTATTTTTTTGATCATAACGAAATAAATTTGAAGTAAAATGGAGTTAAAACGGAGAAGATATAAATTTTTAAAGATAAAAAAAAGATAAATAAAAAAAGAAAATGGCTCAGTCGGCTCTGCAAGCCAAGCCATCAAAGTCGACTCAGTCGTAGAAGCTGCCAGCCGGTCCATGATCCAGGCGTGGACCACCAGCTCAGCAGACATCGGCGAATCACGATGCGACACATGGTGGACCTAGACCCTTAAAGGGTTCATAGAAAATCCATCGCGGTCTATAGAGTAAAAAGGTAATTTTGCATCAAAGCAGTGAGTGCTGAATAGTTATGGTGTATGGTGCAGCCGGTCCATGCAGTCCATGGGAACAGTAATTGCATGATCGAATGGCTATGGTAGCTTGTGGTTAAGATCAAACGGCTATGGTTATTTCTGGATTTGATTCAGCTTCAGACTTCACACGGATCGCTATCTAATGGTAGCGCTCGATCCAGGGGATGATCCGACGATCCAGAATACTTTCGTTGATGATCAAAACTCCTGACATGGGATCAACGACTAGATTTTCTCCATCAACGCGTGATTGAACGGCCAGAATTTAATCCGACCTGATCTGGGCTGATACACATCCGATTTTAATGATTTTTGATCCATTGGATTCCTATCAATGGTCAGATTTCATCCAAAGCAATAGAATTTCTTCATATTTTGATGATCAAAGAGCTTCTTAGTCCCATATTGCCTAGAAGAAAACTTTTCAGCCCTCCTAGCTCTATAAAAAGGATCCCATGCCTCCAGAAATCAACGTCTTCGATCAAGGTGAAGCTTTGGTATAGGGTAAAGCCAAGCTATGGATTAATAGCTACTTCGAGGCAACTAGTACCGAGAGAAAAAGTTGATCTTCTACACCATCTTTCCACCCATACCGATCCAAGATCAGAGATCAAGTTATTTTATTTTATTTTATTTTCTTTTTAAATTTTATGTATTTAAATTTTAAAATTTTAATTAATGAAATTTTTTTTCTTTGCACTTTAATTTTCTTCTCTTTATTTTTATTGTAATTTAGTTCTGCACTTTAATTATTACTTTTTATTTTATTGCAAGTAGATGCTAAGATCTAACTAGTAGATCTTTGTACCAAGTTTAAATTTTTGCATCCTTTAATTTTCACTTTCCGACTTCACTTTTAATTTCAAAAATTTTTTTTCTTTTAAAAAAATCAAAAATTTTAAATCTAAAAATACTATCTTTTTTATAGATTCGATCCGACTCACTGCTATCTATACATTTTTAATTATTTTAAGAAGTTGGATTAAACTGATAAACACGGTATCTTAATGACAACATCGCGCTCCTATCAAGTTTTTGACGCCATTGCTAAAAAAAAAATAGATGCTATTTTTTTTATTTCTTTAATTTTTTATAAATTAATTATAATTTTTTTTAAGTATTGCTTACTAACTTTTATTTATTTATTTTATAGAAAAAAAAGAAGAAAAAAGAAAGAATGCATCTACTTTTGGTGAGATCAATCATAACCCTAGTCTTCTTTCCTTTTTATTTATTTTATTTATTTATTTATTTTATTTTTAAATTAATTTAAAAAAAATATTTAAACCTAATTAAAAGCTTCATGATAAGTTTAGAAATCCTAATTGTTTAAAGCATGCATCATATTAGTTTTATTTTTATTTTTTGGTGATTGCTGAAGGTAAGGTAAGCCTTTCAGAATTTAATTAGCTGCATGCATCTAGTTTAAATTGCATAGAACCCTTTGATTGAAAATTTTGTGTGCATATTCATCTTTAAATCAAATTAAGGGCACAATCCAATTAATCAAGATAAGGTGGGGATTTGATCACCCTTCTTTGGCCCACAAACAATCAACCAGCATCCTACATTGATCTAAGCTTTTGATTTTAAAATTAATTAGACATCAGCCCTAGGAGCTTGAGCTCAATAGAATAAGGAATCCTAAGAGTTGAATCAGATTAGGGTTAGTCAATTTGACTGATGTCTAGGAAAGTGGTTCAAGGATGTTTGGGCCCGAAGGAAGGTGGTTACTTAATTGGTTTCATTCGCTTACTTGATCAAGCACAATTGGTGTTTAAGGAAAGCAACGGGAGAACTCCCACCGATCTTACACTTACCTGATCAGTTGATTGGCTGATCCTACACTTGGAGTGCTCGAAGGTCGACTTGGAATAGTTAGAAGCTATCTAAGTCTAGACTGATCTTAGGTTAAGATTAATTTATTTGAAACTTGCTTGAAAATAAAAATTTTTACTTTAGGTATTTTCAATCTCTATTGCCCTAACATAAAGCTGCCCTGGCATAATGGGAAGTTATGTTGCATGGTTGTCCTAGGGTATGAAAAGGATGAATTAACTTGGAACTTAAAAAAAAAGAGAGTTTAAAAAATAAAATAAATAAAATAAAATAAAATAAAATAAAATAAAGGATTGAGGACATTGAGAAGTGTGTGGAGAAGGATTTCAGATCGACTAGTTAAAATGGATTTATTTCCTATTTCAGACCCTACAACCTCAACATCCATAATGAATTTAGCAAATCAGCCTCAGTCTCAAATCCTTAAGAACTTATGTTATCCAGTTGGTTCCGTCCAACCCTCTTGCATCAAGTTGCCCCAACCCACAACAAACAACTTTGAAATTAAACCTCAAATCATTAACATGCTTTCAAAATTCATGGGAATAGAGGATGCATATATATTCATTAGGAAATTTGAAGAGGTTTGTGCAATCATGAAACTACAACAATTGTCAGAGGATGAAATCAAACTGAGATTAATCAATTTTATCCTTAAGGATAATGCCAAAAAGTAGCTTTATAGTCTTCCAAATCAATATATCACGATCTAGGAGGGCTTTGTGAGAATATTCTTAAAAAAATATTTTTTTCATCATAAAATAGCTAGAATTAGAAATGAAATAAACTAATTCTATCAACTAGCTAGTGAATCATTTTGGAAATACTTCGATCGATTCAAGAACCTCTTGACCCAATGCCCACACCATGGAATAAAAACTTGGAGGCGATGCCAAATAATTTATGAAGGGTTAGATTTAAATTTCTGAACAATGCTAGAGTCCATGTGCCAGGGATAATTTATGTACAAAGAACAAAATGAAGCCTAGCAATTTTTAGAAGACCTAGTCGAGAAAAGTTTACAATGAAAAATAACTAGGAAACCAGAAAAATCCATACCTTCAAGAGGTAGAATTTACCAAACCTTCCTGACTACAGAAGCTAAAATTACAACATTGACATGTAGGCTAGAGGCCTTAGAACTTCAGAGACCAGTCAGTGTGAACCAAGTGTCTGCACCCATGTGCAACGGATGCAATGCACCAAACCATGTCCTTGAGGAATGTCCCCTCCCAATGAACCAATTAGATAATGGATGTGCACAAGTGAATGATGCCACATATCAGAGACTGTTGAACAATCCCTATGCACCCACTTACAATCCAGATTGGAGGAATCATCTAAATTTTTCATAGTCACAAAACCCAAATGTAGGCGGTCCAAGTTTCAATCAGCAGAATCCAAGACCTAATCCTATGATAAACACCCTGCCACCACCAAACTTTAATATTAATGAAAAAAAACTTAGTTCTTTAGAGAAAAGCCTGGAAACCCTAGCCAAATCTAATGCTGACACCAATGCCATCTTAAGCAATTTCATGCAAACCATGGGTCAAATTCTGAATTAAATTCTCAGGCCATAGCCTGCTTAGAAATTGGTCAGCTGGCATCTACCATAAGTGAACATGAACGAGATAGACTACCTAGCCAACTTGAACCCAACCCCAAGAATCAAAATGGTAGACCATTCCAAGGAAACCAGGTTAATCAAGTTAATGCTATTCATTCCTTGAGATCAAAAAAATAAGTGAATAATAAGGTAAATACACCTAACATTAGAGAAGACTTGAGTGCTGAGTCTGTTGAGCCTCCCATTGAGCCATTCGTAGAAATGACTAAACCATCACCCGAGTCATCAAAAGAAGAGGCACCCAAAGTAGAGTTGAAATCCCTCCCTGAGCACCTCAAGTATGCATATTTTGGTCTAAAAAAAATCTTACCTATAATTATTACATCAGACCTAAATCCTAACCAAGAGAAGGAATTATTAGCGGTCTTAAGAGAAAATCGAGAAGCAATAGGCTGGACCATAATAGATATTAAAGAAATAAGTCCTTCCATAGTTCAACATAGGATACACCTAGAGGAACAGGTTAGTACTGAAGCTAACCACAGAGAAAAATCCAAGTCAAAAATTAGTACTAATGCTAGTTCCAATTTAAATGAGATAGATATAGGAAAAAAGAGAATAGATGATATATCCAAAACTTATAAACCTAAAAACCTATTTTCTTCAACCTTAGAAGCTGATTTTTTTTACAAAAATCAAGAGACATGTAATGAAGAGTCAATGAAGTTATTTAAATAAGATCATATTAATTTACCTTCAGAATTAAAATCATCTTTAGTCACCATTCCAGCACCCATTGAATCAAACTTAACTCCTAATATAAAAACTCAATTCATGAGCATTTTAGAAAAACAAATAGGAGAAATTCTTAATAAACATAAGTCTAAAAATGGGGTCATAAATTATGTTCCTAAAATTAATAATGATTATATCAATAAAGGGATAAGAAATTACCTTCCTAAGATTGACAATCCAAAACCATTGGAATTTATCAATCCAATATTTGACACAGGATAGTAAGCGGCATTGTGTCTGACTGAAGATGGTAAACTTAACGCTTGTTGGAAGGCAATCTAATATTTAGTTTTTTTTAGTTTAATTTATCTTTTCAGTTGATGTTTTTGAATAAGTTCGAGGGAGAGCCTAAATTTTCAAAGGCATATGCTAAACCAAAAAAATATAGTTAGGTGTATTCTTTCATTACATCCTTTATTTTTTTTTCTCCATTGAGGATAATGTCGATTAAGTTGGGAGGGAGAAAAATAAAAATTTTAAAATTTTAAGTCCTTAAAAAAATTAGTATTTAGTATTTAAACACCTGATTATACTTAAGAATCGAATTAAACTAAGCATTTCTAAAAAAAAATTGATACACAGATCAAAAAATCTGTGAGATATTGAGGAATCAAGTATTAAGAAAATTTAATAAAGAATTAAGTCTAGAACATAAAAAAAAATTTCTTGGAGTATTTCTAATTTTTTTCTACTAGCATCAAAGAAAAGTCTACTTTTTATAGGCTTGTGTAGGATAACTATATGTTTCTTCATATAAAAAAATTAAATAAAATAGTTTTTATATAAAAAAATTAAATAAAATAGTTTTTAAGTACTTCTCACTGAGTAATCGGACCTCTTTGCCGAAGTAAGCATTGAGTTTTACGTCAAAAGGTGAGAAGAACAAAGAAGCTCATTGTAAAATTTGTCTTAACTCGTAGCCTATTTGATTCGAGCTAGTAAGCCCAAGGGATATTCTATACCTAATGCCCTAAAGCTAATTGGTTTAGGAGTCATTAGCTCAAGACTTGCTACATGGATCAAATAGAAAGCTTAATGGGATAGGACACTCAATAGTGGTACAATATTAAAAAAAATATATATTGATTTTCCACTGAGTAACCAGGTCTCATTGCCTAAGTAAGCAATGATATTCGCATCAAAAAGTGGATAATGTGAAAATAAAAATTAATAATTGAAGGGCGGAAGTAGCAATACACTTGTCTATATAAAAGTTTAGATAAATCAGAGATAAAGCTGAAATAATTTAAAAAAAGTTTAAAAAAATTTAATATTTTTTACTTAATTTTTCTATTAATAAGTATTAATACCCCAATGATATGTCTCACTTAAGCTCTACTAAATATCAATAGTCATTTTGAAAATTACTTAGGTAAAATTCGAAACTCTAAAGTTAAAAGATATTTAAAACTAAATTCTTTCTTTAGTCGAGGACGAGCAAAACTTAAGTTGGAGGGTATGATAAGCATCATAAATTCATCAATAAAGATATTAATTTATTAATTAATTTATATTAAATTTTAAAAGTTAATGATTAATTTATATATAATTTTTAAAAAATTAATATTTTTATTAATTAAAAAATAATTAAAAAATAATAAAAATAAAAAAAAAATAAAAT
The DNA here is from genome assembly GCA_006176705.1 of Cocos nucifera. Taxonomy (NCBI): domain Eukaryota; kingdom Viridiplantae; phylum Streptophyta; class Magnoliopsida; order Arecales; family Arecaceae; genus Cocos; species Cocos nucifera. The sequence continues at coordinate 112,761 of QRFJ01000809.1, read as the reverse complement.
TTTATTATCAATAGAAAGATCTTATTTTTTTGATCATAACAAAATAAATTTGAAGTAAAACGAAGCTAAAATGGAGAAGATATGAATTTTTAAAGATAAAAGAAAATAAATAAATAAAAAAGGGAAAATGGCTCAGTCGGCTCCGCAAGCCAAGCCGTCAAAGCCAACTTAGCTGTAAAAGCCACCAGTCGGTCCATGATCTAGGCATGGACCGCCAGCTCAGCAGACACCGACGAATCATGGTGCGACACATGGTGGACCTAGACCCTTAAAGGATTCATAGAAAATCCATCGCGATCTATAGGGTAAAAAGGTAATTTTGCATCAAAGCAGCGAGCATTGATTGGTTGTGGTGTATGGTGCAGTCGGTCCATGTGGTCCATGGGAATAGTAATTGCACGATCGGATAGCTATGGTAGCTTGCGGTCAAGATCAAACGGCTGTGGTTATTTTCGAATTTGATTCAGCTTCAGACTTCACACAGATCGCCATCCAATAGCAGCGCTCGATCTAGGGGATGATCCAATGGTTCAGAATGCTCCCGATGGTGATCAAGACTTTTGATGCACGATCAGTGGTCAGATTTTCTCTATTAACGTGCGATCAGACGGCCAAAATTTAATCCAACCTGATCTAGGCTGATACACATTCGATTTTAATGATTTTTGATCCGTTGGATTTCTATCAATGGCCAGATTTCATCCAAAGCAATAGAATTCATTCAGGACTCTTTTTAATCTAATTTTCACTCAAATTTTTCCATATTTTGATGATCAAAGAGCTTCTTAGTCCCATATTACTCAGAAGAAAACTCTCCAGCCCTCCTAGCTCTATAAAAAGGATCCTAGGCCTCCAAAAATCAACATCTTCAATCAAGGTGAAGCTTTGGTATAGAGTGAAGCCAGGCTATGGGTTAATGGCTGCTTCGAGGCAACTGGTGCCGAGAGAAAAAGTTGGGTTTCTACACCATCTTTCCATCCATGCCGATCCAAGATCAGAGATCAGGCTATTTTATTTTATTTTTTATTTTTTAAATTTTATGTATTTAAATTTTAAAATTTTAATTAATAAAAATTTAATTTTTTATACTTTAATTTTTTTATTTTTTATTTTTATTATAATTTAATTCTATACTTTAATTATTATTTTTTATTTTATTGCAAGTAGATGCTAAGATCTAACTAGTATATCTTAGTACCAAGTTTAAATTTCTGCACCCTTTAATTTTCGCTTTCCAACTTCACTTTTAATTTCAAATTTTTTTCTTTTTCTTTTAAAAAAATCAAAGATTTTAAATCTAAAAACACTATCTTCTCTATGGATTCGATCCAACTCACTGCTATCTACGCATTTTTAATTATTTTAAGAAGTCGGATTAAACTGATAAATACGGTGTCTTAATGACAACATCGCGCTCCTATCAACTTTTTAAAAGAAAAAATAAATAAATAAAAAAAAAGCTTAGCCGGCTCTGCAAGCCAAGTCATCAAAGCCAACTCAGCTATAGAAGCCGCCACCGATCCATGATCCAGGCGTAGACCACCAGCTCAGCAGACACCGGTGAATCATGGCGCGACACGTGGTGGACCTAGACCCTTAAAGGGTTCACAAAAAATCCATCGCGGTCTACAAGATAAAAAGGTAATTTCGTATCAAAGTAGCGAGCGCTGATTGGTTGCGGTGTATGGTGCAGCCAGTCCACACGGTCTATGGGAATAGTAATTGTGTGATCAGATGGCTGCGATAGCTTGCGGTCAAGATCAAACGGTTGTGGTTATTTCCAGATTTGATTTAGCTTTAGACTTCATGCGGATCACCATCCAACGATAGCACTCGATCCAGGGGATGATCCGACGGTCCAAAATATTTTTGATGGTGATCAGGACTCTCGATGCACGATCAGCAGTCAGATTTTCTACATCAACGTGTGATCGAATGGTCAGAATTTAATCCGACCTGATCTAGGCTGATACACATCCGATTTTAATGATTTTTGATCCATTGAATTTCTATCAATGGCCAAATTTCATCTAGAGTAATAGAATTCATCTAGGACTTCTTTTAATTTAATTTTTACTTAGATTTCTCCATATTTTCACGATCAAAGAGCTCCTTAGTCCCATATTACCCAGAAGAAAACTCTCCAGCCCTCCTAGCTTTATAAAAAGGACCCCAGGCCTCTAGAAATCAACGTCTTCGATCAAGGTGAAGCTTTGGTATAGGATAAAGTCAGGCTATGGGTTAATGGCTACTTCGAGGTAATTGATGTTGAGACAAAAAGCTGAGCTTCTACACCATCTTTCCACCCATGTCAATCCAAGATCAGAGATTAGGCTATTTTATTTTATTTTATTTTAAATTTTATATATTTAAATTTTAAAATTTTAATTAATAAAAATTTTATTTTTTGCACTTTAATTTTTTGCTCTTTATTTTTATTATAATTTAATTTTATAATTTAATTATTATTTTTTATTTTATTGCAAGTAGATGCTAAGATCTAACTAGTAGATCTTAGTATCAAGTTTAAATTTCTATATTCTTTAATTTTTACTTTCCAACTTGACTTTTAATTTCAAAATTTTTTTCTTTTTCTTTTAAAAGAATCAAAAATTTTAAATCTAAAAATACAACCTTTCCTATGGATTTGACCCGACTCACTGCTATCTATGTATTTTTAATTATTTTAAGAAGTCGGATTAAACTGATAAACATAGTGTCACATGGGCGATTTGGGTTCAATCCCCAGCAATGATGCCAAAAACTTGATAGGAGTATGATATAGTCATTAAGATACCATGTTTATCAGTTTAATCTGACTTCTTAAAATAATTAAAAATGCATAGATAGCAGTGAGTCGGATCATATCCATAGAAAAGATTGTATTTTTAGATTTAAAATCTTTGATTTTTTTTAAAAAAAATAAAAAGATTTTAAAATTAAAAGTGAAGTCGGAAAGCAAAAATTAAAGGATGCAGAAATTTAAACTTGATACTAAGATGTACTAGTCAGATCTTAGCATCTACTTGCAATAAAATAAAAAGCAATAATTAAAGTATCGAATTAAATTATAATAAAAATAAAGAGTAAAAAATTAAAGTGCAAAGAATAAAATTTTTATTAATTAAAATTTTAAAATTTAAATACATAAAATTTTAAAAAAAAAAAAAAATAGCTTGATCTCTGATCTTGGATCGACATTGGTGGAAAGATGGTGTAGAAGCCCACCTTTTCTCTCGACATCAGTTACCTCGAAGTAGCCATTAACCCATAGCCTTGCTTCACCCTGTACCAAAGCTTCACCTTGATTGAAGATGTTAATTTCTTGAGGCCTGGGATCCTTTTTATAGAGCTAGGAGGGTTGGAGAGTTTTTTTCTAGGCAATATGGGACTAAGGAGCTCTTTGATCGTTAAAATATAGAAAAATTTAAGTAAAAATTGGATTAAAATGAGTCTCAGATGAATTCTATTATTCTGGATGAAATCTGACTATTGATAGAAATTCAACGGATCAAAAATCATTAAAATCAGATGTGTATCAGCCTAGATCACGTCGGATTAAATTTTGATCGTCCGATCGCATGTTGATGGAGGAAATCTGGCCGCTCATCGCATGTCAAGAGTCCTGATCACCGTCGGGAGCATTCTAAATCGTTAGATTATCTCTTGAATCGAGCGCTGTCATTAGATGGCGATCCACGTGAAGTTTGAAGCTGAATCAAATCCGAAAATAACCACAGTCGTTTGATCTTGACCGTAAGCTATCGCAGCCATCTGATCATGCAATTACTGTTCCTATGGACCGTGTGGACCGATTGCACCATACATCATAACCAATCAGCACTTGTTGCTTTGATGCAAAATTACCTTTTTACCCTGTAGACTGCGATGGATTTTCTATGAACCCTTTAAGGGTCTAGGTCCACCACGTGTCGCACTGTGATTCACCGATGTCTACTGAGTTGGCGGTCCACACTTGGATGGTGGACCGACTGATGGCTTCTGTAGCTGAGTCGGCTTTGATGGCTTAGCTTGCGGAGCCGACTGAGCCATTTTTCTTTTTTTTTTAATTTTTTTTTATTTTTAAAAATTCATATCTTCTCCGTTTTAGCTCCGTTTTACTTCAAATTTATTTTATTATGATCAAAAAAAATGAGATCTTTCTATTGATAATAAATTTTTATTTTTTATTTTTATTATTTTTTAATTATTTTTTAATTAATAAAAATATTATTTTTTCAAAAATTATATATAAATTGATCATTAATTTTTAAAATTTAATATAAATTAATTAATAAATTAATACTTTTATTGGTAAATTTATGGTACTTATCAGTTAGTTAAAAGATGGACTAATTTAGAGTAATTGATTAAATCTAATTAAATATTAATTTAGATTAAGTCAAGGACTCTATAGACTCAATTACAATAGTTGTAGTTGATCAAGTCCATATTTTTAATAAGGACCAAATGGACTTAATTCAAGGCTATGCGGTCGAGTCCAAAATTACTAGGTTGGTCAAATTAAAACTAATAAATCAGATGATGTCTAAGGTAAGTTTGGTAGTTTGATCAGTAATTTTTAATTGAAAGCTACTCATACTGATTCAATCTTTAATGAGTTAATGGCATATCCTTTCACTGATCTCGCTTACCTGACCATCCTAGTAAGTTAGATTTTGATTAGATCACTTGATAATTTGGAATCACCCATATCTATTAGGTAAATCAATCTGATTGATTTAGGTGTTTCTAATACCAGCTTAGATTAGATTCTTTTCTAACTTAGGAAGGATCGAAATTGGCTCACTGAATTTTCTTAAATTAGTTAACTAAATCTTCTAAAATTATTAGGTTCTTAAAAATGAAATAGTTATATAGATAACTAAATCATAGCCTCACATTAAGTTGAGTGATGATGGGTTTATTATTATAATGATCATTGAAAGCCCAAAGGCCTAGTGATTATTGACTAATGAAATTATCATTCATAAAATTATAATTTAGTTAAGTCTTTCTAATGGTGATTAGATTGGCCGACCAAAGTCGGACCTGATCATTTATTGGTTAGATAAGATCAAATATGGTCATGTTAATGATTGGACCTAATCGAATCTTTTTTAGTAGAGGCCAAAGCATACTGATTAGGTCTATGGGGCAAAATCAATGTTACTCAAAGTTGTTTAGAGAAATAATTGATTTTGAATCTACCCATAGGTGCACATGGGTTGACCAACCAAAGTTGGGCTCATGTGTAGTCTATGTGGATTTTAGTACCCACTAAGGAATTAGAGTAATTTCTTGAATTGGCGGTAGACGCTATCAATTCGTATAAAATAGTGAAAGAACCTTTAGACTAAAGTCCAAGCCTTTAGGATTAATAATTTATATACTAATTAGATTTGGTTTTCCTTTCTGTGCAGACATGGCCACTAACCTATCGCTCTGATTATTGTTAGATCATGACAAATTAATGGGACCCAACTATGATAGCTAGTATCGTAAGTTGAAAATCATCCTAGAGCATGAGTGGATCCTTTATGTAGTAACAGATCGAGCACCTGAGAAGCCATCCCTAAATGCTAGGAAAGCGGTCCCAGATACTTATCTAAAGTGGCTCAATGACCGCACCACCATTCAATGTATAATGCTGGTGGCAATGAATGACGAGTTCAGTCATAGGTTTGAAAATGCCCAGCCATAGGAGATGCTTCAAATAATGAACAATTTTTTTGGCACACCGGATGATGTTGAAAGACACAAAACAAGTTGTGCCATTTTCAATGCTCAAATAAGGGATGGGGCCTCAATCACCGATCATGTATTGTACATGATCGAGATGATTGAGCACCTTAGCAAGTTGGGCTTTTCCCTACACGAGCAGCTCGGTAAGGATGCGATCCTTAATTCTTTGCCCAAGTCCTTCCTCCCCTTCCTAACTCATTTTAGAATGACAAAGCTTGCAGTGAACTACCACGGCTTGTTGGGGTTGCTACAGAACTTTGAGAAGGATCACTAACTCCATAAGGAGATGGTGAATGTAGTGGGAGGATCTTCTTCTGGTCATCGACCCTTTAAGAAAGGAAAGAAGAACAAAAAGAAGAAAAATAAGAAGGTGCGGCTACATGCTAGGATGACTGCATAGAGTCAGACCAAGAAGTGCAAGCCTGACTAGAGCCAGGCAGAGTGCTTCTTCTATAAAAAGTAGGAGCACTAGAAGAGAAACCGTCCTCTGTACATTGCCTCCCTAGAGCTGAACAGGTTGAGGAAGAAGCAAGTGGTTGCTGGGCAAGATAATTATATGATAACATCTTATAATTTTTTTATTTGATTCTACTGCCTGGGTATTAAATACTGGAAGCCCCTATCATATCTATAATTCTATGCAGGGCTTGTAGGTTAGTAGGAGATTTGATCAAGATAAGAGGTTCCTAAATATTGGAGATGGAAGACAAGTTCCAATTTTAACTTTAGGAATCATGATTTTTGTAATCAATTCAAATAAAGTTATTTTTAATGAATGTCATTATTGTTCAACTTTTTTATTGAATATCATTTCTGTAGGTCTTTTGGCCATGAATGATTTTGAAAAATCAATAAAAGAAAAATTTTGTAATGTCATTTTGAATGGTGTTATAATTTTGATTGGATAGTTGAATAGCAAAATTTATTTACTTTCTATGTCTGTTAACGTGGTTCAATCCTTCAATAAATGCCTTAGAATTAGTGATGTGTCTGATGTCTACCTTTGACACTATAGGCTAGGTCATATTAACAAGAATAGAATTAACATATTAGCTCAAGAAGAAATTTTTGAGGTTAGTGATTATGAGTCACTTTCGACCTATGAGTTCGGTCTTCTTGGTAAGATGACAAAGTCATCTTTTACTGAAAAAGATGAACGAGCCACTGAACTCTTAAGTTTAGTACATTCGAATGTATATGGACCCATAAGCTCAAGTGCCAGAGGTAGATATTTCTACTTCATAACCTTCACAGACGACCTATCGAGGTATGGGTATATCTATTTAATGAAGCATAAATCGGAGTCATTTAAAATATTCAAACTATTTTGAAATGAGGTAGAAAAGCAAACTGGGAAGAGTATTAAAACTCTTCGATCTAACCAAGGGGATGAGTACCTTTCCAATGAGTTTCTGACATATCTTGGAGAGAATGGGATTCTCTCCCAATGGACCCCTCTTGGAACACCACAACATAATGGTGTGTCTGAAAGGAGAAATCAGATCCTGTTGGACATGGTTCAATCCATGATGGAATTTACTGGTTTGCCAATCTTCCTATAGGAATATGTGCTTGAGTCAGCTTGTTACATTCTAAATAGGGTTCCGAGTAAATCTATTAATAAAACACCATATGAAATATGGATAGGACGTAAGCCAATGCTTTCACATCTTAGGATTTGGGGGTGTCCGACCTACGTCAAACATTTGATGACAGACAAGCTTGGACCTAGGTCTGATAAGTGTAGTTTTATAGGTTACCCAAAAGTAACCGAAGGGTACTACTTCTACCTTGCTAATGAGCAAAAAGTGTTTCTCAGCCTTAAGGCAATCTTTTTAGAAAAGAAGTTCCTTGGTGAAGGAACTAATGCCTCTAAGGTCGAACTTGATGAACTACGATAGGTGGAAGAATGGACATAAGTTGTTGAACCTGAGCTGGATCTAATTAGATCAGACCTAGAATCAATTGTAAAAGTATCCTTCAGGAGATCTAGTAGAGTACCACATCAATTGGATAGATACTATGATTTTTTGATCTGGGACGGGGATCCTATCGAACTCGATGAGAACGATCAGGATCCAATCACCTATATGGATGCAATGCAGAGATCCAACTCTGAGAAATGGCTTGAGGCCATAAAGTCCAAGATGGAATCCATGAAGGTCAATAATGTATGGACATTGGTTGACCCATCTGAAGGGATAAAATCCATAGGATGTAAGTGGGTCTTCAAAAGGAAAAGAGGCACAGAGAAAAAGGTGGAGATCTATAAAGCCCATCTGTTTGCCAAGGGATATCGTCAATATTATGGTATTGACTATGATGAGACATCCTCTTCTATGGCAATGCTCAAATTTATTTGGATAATGCTTACCATAACTGTCTATCTGGACTATGAAATCTGGCAGATGGATGTGAAAATAGCTTTTCTGAATGGAGAGCTAGATGAAGTGGTGTATATGATACAACCTGAAGGTTTCACGTTCATAGATAAGTCTAAGGTGTGTAAGCTTCAGAGGTCCATTTATGGACTAAAGCAGACATCTCGGAGCTAGAATATACGATTAGATAGAATAATCAAAATGTATGACTTCATTAAGAACGAAGAGGAGCCCTGCATATACAAATGGGCTAATGATCCAGCAATAGTATTTCTAGTATTATATATGAATGACATTCTCTTAATCGAAAATGATATCCCCATATTACAAGGAATATAGATCTGACTGTCATCATAGTTTTTCATGAAAGATCTGAAAGAAGCTTCCTACATCATAGGGATGAAGATCTATAGAAATAGATCTAAAAGATTGCTTGGATTATCCCAGTCCACGTACATTGATACTGTGCTGAAATGGTTTAGCATGAAAAATTTTAAGAAAGGCTATCTACCGATAGGCCATGAAATTTTTCTTTCAAAGAGGGATTGTCCAACAACACCTCTAGATAGAGAGCGTATGAATAGAATACTATATGCTTCAACAGTGGGTTCTATAATGTACGCCATGACATGTACGCGATCAGATGTGGCATACTCACTAGGTGTAGTGAGTAGATACCAATCTAATTCAGGAAAGAATCACTAGAAGGTTGTTAAAACCATCCTGAAATATTTAAGAAATACTAAAGACCAGTGGCTTGTATATGATGAATCGAACTTAAAACTTATGGGGTTCACAGACTCTAGTTTTCATTTCGATCCTGATGATAGCAAGAGTATGTCGGATACATATTTACCCTTAATGGTGAGGCCATCTACTGGAAGAGTTTCAAGCAGCACACTATGATCGATTCAGCTTGTGAGGTGGAGTATATCGCTACATCAGATGCTACCGAAGAAGCGGTATGGCTAAAAAAATTCATCAGCGAGGTCAGAGTAGCATCCTCCCTTGATGGTCCAATTCTGCTCTATTGCGATAGCTCTGGAGCCATTGCTCAGATGAAGGAACCAAAGGAACACCAACGAACAAAGCATATTCTGTGCCGCTACCATCTTATCTGAGAGATTGTGGATCGAGATGACGTTGACCTTCAGAAGATTGATGAAAAGGATAACCTGGCCGACCCATTTACCAAAGCTGTTATGGTGAAGGAGTTCGACGACTTTAAGTCGAAGATAGGTATTAGATACTGCACCGATTGACTTTAGTTTAAATGGAAGATTATTGGAAATGTGTTCCAAAGCCAATCATCAGTCTGTTGATGGTTGGGCCATATATTTATAATTATATATAAATTATAAATTAATAAAAGTTATTTTAGCATTTTTCATCATAAAGTCTATTGTCCTCTAATAAACTCCTATGTTGTGATGAAGTCCTTAGGACTATCTAGATTTGGCAAAGGAGGATTTATCATTTAGTCCTTAAATAGTTCACGATCAAATGATACGTTGTTACTTAGGATGATAATATTTATCAAGTATAGGTCGTTGTGTGCCATATAGGTTGGTTGTCCTCATAACCAAGGAGTATTGAGACACTGATATGGCATGCAAGTGAGATGTATGGATACATCTACACTGAACATGACCAACTCCGAGATTTTTCTCCTATCAAGATTAGCTTCGATGGAATATGGATATAAATGTCCCTCCGACCTAAGATCACCACGGTGACTTCCAAACAACTCACTGTATTTTGGTGCCGGACTATCTGAATTTCTAATTCAGTGATGGAAGGTTTCTAGGCACAGTCAAGTACTTATGGAGTCGGTGCGTGTATCAAGATGGAATTGACCACTCCTGATTTTAAGAGATGTATTCAATTATATTTTAATTTAGTAAAACCTTGTCCAGGATAGTCTTAGTGAGGAGTCACGGGACTAATTGCTTTGAGACATGACATGGATGTATTTTCTAGGATTGACAGTCTAACCCTGAGTGATCTATTACACAGTGGTCATAGGGATGAATTATATAGTAACCATATTCGCACAGGTTCAGAATGTTATGATTGTGATTATTCGATCTATCTGAACATCGGGTACCATTGCTAGATGGTCACTTTGATTAGTATAGAAATTGGTTTCTGTGCTACCGACCTAGGTTCAGACCTGTAGGGTCACACACATTAGGAGTTTCTATCTGATTTGATGGCTAATCAAGAGTCCCATTGGTCTGAGATGCTGTGGTCAAGAGTTTCATTGGACTGAAACTCTGCGATCAAGAGTCCTACTGAACTAGGACTTTGAGACCTACTTATCTGGGACTATTTGATCAAGAGTCCCATTGGTCTGAAACTCTATGGTCAAGAGTTCTACTGGACTGAAACTCTATGATCAAGAGTCCTACTAGACTAGAACTTTGAGTCTTACTTATCTGGGACTCTCTGATCATGAGTCCTAATAATCTAGGATACTATGGTCTAGAGTCCCACTGGACTGAGACTCTGTGACCAAGAGTCCTATTGGATTGGACTCTAAGTCCTACTCATCTAAGACTCTATGATCAAGAGTTTCACTAGTTTGAAGCTCTATGATCATGAGTTCGATTCGTTTGGGACACTAGGTTCAAGAGTTCCACTGATTTAGGACTCTTCAAGAGTTTCATGTTAATAGGACTCTACTGCCTAGTAACCCATTCGATTTGGACTCAAATATTTTTGAAATATTAATTAGCAATTTGATTACTAATTAGCTCAATTTGATTGGGTGATGAGGATTCGATCAAGTTTGATTGAATTTGATTCGATTGGATTTGATCCGATCAGATCATGAGATGAACTAATCACTATGAAAATTTCGATCCTGATTTGATCAAGACATAGATCTAATTAATTTTTAATTTAATTAGAATTTTATTGGATTAGGCTAAGCTTAATTTGGTTGGATTTAATCTGGTTTAATTGGGTCTAGATTAATTGGTTTGGTAGAAATCAATTAGGACCAAGTCAAATGAAATTTGAATTCAAATTCTTCCATGCGCCCACCATTTTTGACTTTTTTACTCTGCTTCCCATGCCCTCCCTTTTATGTGTTGAACATTTTTTGAAAAATAAAAATGTGCACGTAGAAGGAGAGTCCTTCTGCGTGTTAAATATAAGGGAGGGGGTGTTGGATAAGGATAAGGGCTCAATTGATTTTTGAAATCAAGTGAGTGGTTAAAACCTCTCAACCACTCGATCCTTATCATTTTTCATGCTGTTTTCCCATGATATTCACGTCAATATATTGTGAGAATTTTTGTGCATATAGAAGGATTTAGTATTACATGGTAAAAATTTTAGAGTGTTTGGGCATCAGTTCTAGATGAAAAAATCTAAGAGTGAAGTTGAACAAGATCCTGCAGCACTTTTCTTTTTCTTTATGCCTCTCTTATCTTATGATTTTTATCTCTAAGGATATCCTATTTTTAGATATGATCTAAATAGGGATTGTATATCTGAAAGTTATCTTTCCATGAAAACTTATTTCATAGAAAAACTCCACACAGAGAGGGTGTAATAGAATTTTTAGTGTGTTAGAATTTTTGGACTGAGTGAAATCCTAGATTCAAAAATCTGGGTTCGAATGGAGAGATCGAATACTGTAAGCATCGGATCACCACCAAATTTGAAACACATCTTCATCATCCTCCAATATTTATGTTTTAATTTTTTAAAATATCTAAGAAATAAGAAAGTATACGATCGATCGGATCAATCATGATCAACCATCAAAGGCCCCGACGATGAGCTAGCACTCCAGTAGGGCTGATCGAGATTAGAAGCTCCGTGTGGACCAACCGTAGAGGTTGGACACATGTACGACTGTGACGTGATACTAGAGCATTATCCGATGGACTCAGATTATGGTGATCAACTATCCACAAAAAGGTATTATGTTCTGAATACGTTGATGTAGTAAATAGTTTATTACATAGTTTTATTTTTAGATATATTAATGTATGCATGCATATTATTTTTAGATCTTAATGTGTAGGGTTAAATAGTCTGATATGATCAATAGATAATTAATTAGATTAATTATTTTTCACTGTATTATTATTATTATTAAAATATTTTTTAAAAGTAGCAGGGCAAACCCTGCACTATTTTCTTCAAGTGCGGTCCCACCAATTGACTCACCACCTCACCTAACAGTTATTGATGATGAGTCAACTGATGAGTGGATAATTCTTGTTCAATGATTCTCTAATTATGGTGCATCCAAATCGGATCTCTAACTCATGAAGCTTACTGTGCCCAAAATATTACTCTACTCCTTAGTTAAGTCAGACCCACTATTTGCATGAATTAAATTTTTGATTGGATCTCTCATCATATTCAGAATATTGAGCTCAACCCATCCTCCTAACCGTAGCATCCAATGCCTAATAGGCATGGTTGCATCTTTTCAGTGCAATTGAACCATTGTATCCAGCCAAGAATAATCAACCCCAAGAAGGGCCCAAACATCTACAATGGTGAAAGATCTTAGACTTAATATTTTCTTAAAAAGATTTAATTTAGGTCTCTTTAAATTTGACTTGACTTAGTCATAATAATTATGACTAACCTAGTAGTATGGGTTGGCTCGAATTGTTAGCCACCTCAAATCAGAACTGGATCGATACAAATGGTTAGGTAAGTGAGATCGAAGGAAGGGATATGCCATTAACTCGACAAGAACGCATTCAGATCGAGTAGCTCCCAATTAAAAATCAATCGATCGTATCTACCAGACTTACCTTAGACATCAAATTATCAAATCAAAATCAATCGGGTTAGCCTATAATCTAGGCTCGAATCATGGAGCTAAATTAGGTCTTGACTTGATCAAGTCACATCTCAATGTGATTCAATCTTGACCTAGACGTAATCCTATTAGGCTAGTCAATTCTAAGCTTTTTTTGATCCCACCTAACTAACTCTTGATTCATTTTGATCAATTGTTAGACCTAATTGAGCTACCCAAGTCCGAACCCAATTTTATGAAGATGTCTGAGATCTAAAAATTTATAATTTTTAGATCTAATTAATTTCATAATCTTAATTCTTAATTAAGTTTTGAGTTCATGGATAAAATATGTAACAAAATCCTATGATTTTAGGATCTAGAGTTTTATAAAAATTAAATTTTAATTTTTGATTAAGGATGAATGTACAGCACCCCTACATATCATAAGAACACTTCATCGAATGAAAGGAGAGGGCCTTTAAATCCTATTTTGTTCTTATGATCGGACGGCCAAGAGAAATGCCTTAATCAAAAATATATTTTCTAAAATAAAACTAGTTAGATCTAAATCATATATCACATATACAAAAGATCTAACCTATACATGTCGTGCATACATCTCATGTATCATAACTCAATAAATCATGCATGCTTTCAGATCTAAAATATTACATATTAAATCTAAAAAATAAAATTTTAAATTTGATCACATTAAAAATAAAATTATTCTAGAAATTTTATAGAACTATTCTATAACTAGTCTAAGCATGCATCTTTCATATCTCATATGAATAAATTAAAAATTCAAAACTATATTTTCTATTTCTAGATCTAGTTATAATAATTATAACATCAAAAAAATAAGAATAAAATAGATCTAAAATTATATTTAATCAAATTATCAACATGATCATACTAGACTACACATAGAACTATTCTATTTCTAGTATAGTCATGCATCTTATATATTATAGATCTAAATCATATAATTTTAAATTTTCTAATTTTAGATCTAATCACATTTGATGTGATATCTAAAATTATTTAATATCAGATCATAAATAAAAAATTAAATTAGATCTAAAAAAGATCTAAAAAATTGCTAATGCAGTCCTGATATCAGTTGAAGAAAAAGTCTGATTTTTCATCGTAGGATCATCCAGATCTGATTAGATCTGAGATGGATTTTTCTATAAAAATTTCTATGATCTGATCAGATCTAAGAGTTCTTAGATCTGATCATAGTGATATAATATTAAAAATTAAAAATAAAATTATTAGAGATAAATCCTGCTCCCATCGAAGTCCAGTCTGATGCTTAGCTTAATACGATTTGTAATCACGAAAGAGCTTCAATTGAAAATTCTCTCTTCAAGCAGCCGAACTTCTCCAACGATCGAATCCCTTCCGGACTCCTACAACAATCGAACTCTTCCTAGACTTCTCCTTCGACTGAATTTCTCCATCAATCAAACTTCTTCCAAACTTCTTCTTCAGTCGAATTCCTCCAAGAGTCGAACTCCTACCGAACTTCTCCTTCAGTTGAATTCTTCCAGGAGCCGAACAACTTTCGGACTTCTCCCTCAATCAGATTCCTCCAGGATCCTAACTTTTTCTGGACTTATCCTTCAGTCAGATTCCTTCAGGAGCCCAACTCCTTCTGGACTTCTCCTTCAATTGAATTCTTTCAGGAGCCGAACTCCTTCCAAAATTCTTCTTTAGTCGGATTCCTCCAGATGCCCAACTCCTTTCGGACTTATCCTTCAGTTAGATTCCTTTAGGAGCCCAACTCCTTCCAAACTTCTTCCTCAGTCAGATTCCTCTAGGAGTCCAACTTCTTTCGGACCTCTTCTTTAGTCAGATTCCTCCAGGAGCTGAACTTTCTTCGAACTTCTCCTTCAGTCGAATTCCTCCAGGAGCCGAACTCCCTCCGAACTTTTTCTTCAGTCGAATTCCTCTAGGAGCCAAACTCTTTTCGGACTTCTCCTTCAGCCGAACTTCTCCATCAGTCGAACTTTCTTTGCCAAACTTCTCCACCAGTCGGACTTCTTTTGGGCTTCTCCATCAGTCGAGCTTCTTTACCAGTCAGACCCCTTTTGGACTTCTCCATCAGTCGAACTCCATCCAGATTTCTTCAGTGGATTACTTTCAGATTTCAAGTAGCATTCCTTCTGGATGATCTCCTCTAGTCGTATTTCCTTTAGGAGTTCGAACTCCTCTAGAATTGACATATATCAAAGTTCTTCACCCCTCGACGTGGCTCCGAGCAGCTCAGTATTGGATGGGTACGACTGTCACTATTAGTCTGCTGCAGATGGTGCCCCTCTCCATAACAAACTCTATGTGGTCCCGAGTGGTCAGCTACCAGATGGCTATGACTATCACTATCAATCTACTATAGATGGTGCCCCTCTCCGTCACAAATCCTATGCAGCCCCGAGTGGCTAGCTATCGGACGGCTATGGCTATCACTATCAGTCTACTCTGGGATCCATCTATAAAAGGAATCCTTCAAATACATTTTCTCTAAGCTCTCTTCTTCTTTCCAAAATTCTATTGAATTCTTTTCTGAGCACTCCATTTCTGTTGGCCAAAAGAGCTAACTTGATCATTAGAGGGTCCTACAGGAGCCATCACCATTGATTCTGGATGGAACTTTATTTTGCAGGTCACCGACGGTGATCTCTTCCTCAGCTCCAGCTCGATCCGACGTCAACTAGATTCTATACCAATAGGATTGACGCTAGAGGAAGGGCACTCTATTTCTGAGGTATCCTTGTTCTTAAAGGAGTGCTCAACCGACCCTATGGATCTTCTTCAAGGTCCATTTCCATCCTCTCCCTCGATCCTAAGAAATACCTTCAAAAAAGATGACTACCTAGAGATCTACCACTTCTACCGTCAGATCCAAGTCAGACCCATCTATTCCTGCTCTAGCATCGGTGCTTCAACCTCCTCCTCCACCGACAGTCATGGTAGATCTGAAGCAGTTTAACCTGCTGATGTAGTGGGTTCAGGGCCTCACTGAAATGGTGTAGACCATGCGGCAACCCACGATGGCGGTTCTGCCAGAAAATCCACCATCGAGATGTCAGGAATTGGCCCCAAGGAGGAGCGCTTGGGCTAGCATACCCATCACCCCTGGGAAGGAGAAATAGAGAGCAAAAGATCCTTATTTAGATCATGATTCTTCTCCGAAAGATATCTTTCCCATTTACAACTGGAAACCTTCCAAAATCTATAATCGAGATGACGTCCTCGATCGAAAACTACGGAGGATGAACTGACTGATTGAGAAACTCTACCATATTGCCCTGGCTCACCATGATAACATCTGCACCGATCCTCCTTTCTCTCTCCAAATTATGTAAAAGCCCATTCCATCGAACTTCAAGCTTTTCATATTTGAAAGCTACGATAGAACCTCTGATCCGATTGATCACCTGAAGGCCTTTTGGACCATAATGCTGCTCCATGGTGCACCAGATGTCATCTTATGCGGAGATTTTCCGTCTACCTTAAAGGGAGCAGTAAGAAACTGATACTCAATGTTGAAGTTGGGTACGATCTTCTTTTTTGATCAGATGAGTCATCAGTTTGTGGCTCACTTCGTTAACAACCGACGTCCCCACCGAGGTTCAAATTTTTTGATGAATATCAAACAGAAGGAGAAAGAATCTATCCAGGCTTATGTCATCTGATTTAATGCTGCTGCATTGGAGGTCCGAAATCTAGACCAATCTATTGCAATGACCGCACTCAAGGGTGGCCTTTAGAAGAATGATTTGTTATTCTTCCTAGAGAAGAAGTACTCTAGAAACTTTACCAATTTGCTAGCTCGAGCTGAAAGATATGCCCGAGTGAAAAAAGCCTTCAAGTCGAAGGATGAGGAAGCCATAGGAGAGTGGTGGACGGACGAGTCTAATAAATCCATAGCTGATGGAGGGCCAAATAATGTTCGGCCATGCTCACAGACTCTTGAGTGCAAGCGAGTCCGAACTCCTCCAAGAGCTCATCGTCAAAGAAGTCTCGATAGAAGGGCATGACGAAGTTCTCCCCCTAGAAGGTTTCACAACTATGTCCTCCTCAATGCTCCACAGACGTCGGTCTAAAGCAAGAGAAGATTGGTCAAGGGCACTACCACAGCCAAAACCACCAAGAAGAAAGGAACAGTAAGAAGATCGACCGCCTCTCGACATCATCAATACTATCTCTAGAAGACTTAGTGCTTTGACAAGCCATCATCTCTCAGCCTCAGAGCCAGGGGAAGCTTGCCCCAAATTGGAAAGGCTCGTATGAAGTAGAGGAGGTCATCCGATCCGAAACATATCACTTGAAGGAGCTCAGAGGAACAACGCTCTCATGACCTTGGAATTCAAAAAATTTGAGGATGTACTACTAGTAATTTTTCTTTAATAAAACTCCTCCATTTCAATATTATGGTTTCTTGGTGCAAAAACTATGTGATGACAGGAAAGAAGCAATCAATAGTGGCCATATTAGGAACAGAAGGAGAACCTCATCCTAACATGAGCAAGTCGAAGGCCTCGTTCATTGTAGACGAGATGAGGGGAGAGGCCCTCACAACGGTCCTTATGTGCCCCTATAGTCTGTTAGAAATAGGAGAAGAACCTCGTCCTAACGTAAGCAAAGTTAAAGGCCTCATTCATTTTAGATAAGATGAGGGGAGAGACCCTGACAACGGCCCTTATGCGCTCCTATAGCCCGTTAGAAATAGGAGGAGAACCTCATCCTAATGAGAGCAAAGTCAAAGGCCTCATTCATTTCAGACAAGATGAGGGGAGAGACCCTGACAATGGTCCTTATGTGCCCCTACAGTCCGTTAGAAATAGGAGGAGAACCTCATCCTAATGTGAGCAAAATCGAAGGTCTCATTCGTTTTAGATGAGATGAGGGAAGAGGCCCTGACAATGGCCTTTATGTGCCCCTACAGTTCATTAGAAACAGGAGGAGAACCTCATCCTAACGTGAGTAAAGTCGAAGGCCTCGTTCATTTTAGATGAGGTGAGAGGAGAGGCTTCAACAATGATCCTAATGTGCCCTTACAATCTGTTAGGAATAGGAGGAGAACCTCATCCTGACATGAGCAAAAGTTGGAACCTCGTAGACCAAAGATGTGGAGAAGAAAGAAGCTCGGTGGAGAATTCTTATACCTATTTTTTCATGACAACCTAACTACGTCAAATGCGAAAGGCAAAATCTTATCCTAGTTTGCAAGAGAGGTCCTAGTTCAACATCCACAACAAGCCCGACGTCCGCAACGAGCTTGGCGTCTGCAACGAGCAACAAGCGTGGGAACCCAAAATAGGAGATAAGATCTCCCTCAAGCTTCAATGTCAACCTCAATAGGAGATAAGATCTCCTTCAATCTCGACTAGAGATAAGATCTCTTCCGAGCTTCAACTTCAATTTCAATAGGAGATAAGATCTTCTTCAACCTCGGCTGGAGATAAGATCTCTCTCAAGCTCCAACCCTTCAATGGGAGAGATCTCCTTCAACCTCGACTGGAGATAAGATCTCCCCCGAGCTTAACGTCAACCTCAATAAGAGATAAGATCTTCTTCAACCTCGACTAGAGATAAGATCTCCTCCGAGCTTCAACGTCAACGTCAACAGGAGATAAGATCTCCTTCAACCTCAGTTGGAGATAAGATTTCCTCCGAGCTTCAATGTCAACCTCAATAGGAGATAAGATCTTCTTCAACCTCGACTAGAGATAAGATCTCCTCCGAGCTTCAACGTCAATCTCAATAGGAGATAAGATCTCCTTTATTCTTAGCTAGAGATAAGATCTCCCTCGAGCTTCAACGTCAATGTCAATAGGAGATAAGATCTTCTTCAACCTCGGTTGGAGATAAGATCTTCCTTAAGCTTTAACGTTAACCTCAATAGGAGATAAGATCTCCTTCAATCTTGACTGGAGATAAGATCTTTTTCGAGCTTCCCATGTCAACCTTAATAGGAGATAAGATCTCCTTCAACCTCGGCTGGAGATAAAATCTCCCCCGAGCTCCAATCCTTCAATAGGAGATAAGATCTCCTTCAACCTTGGCTAGAGATAAAATCTCATCCGAGCTTCAACATCAACCTCAATAGAAGATAAAATCTTCTTCAACCTTGGCTGGAGATAAGATCTCTCTCCGAGCTTCAACGTCAACAATAACAGGAGATAAGGTCTTCTTCAACCTCGGCTGGAGATAAAATCTTTTTCGAGCTTCAACGTCAACCTCAATAGGAGATAAGATCTTCTTTAACCCCGGTAGGAGATAAGATCTCCTCCGAGCTTCAACATCAACCTCAACAGGTGATAAGATCTCCTTCAATTCTGGCTAGAGATAAGATCTCTCCCGAGCTTCAACGTCAACCTCAATAGGAGATAAGATTTTCTTCAACCTCGACTGGAGATAAGATCTTCTCCGAGCTTCAACGTCAACCTCAATAAGAGATAAGATCTTCTTCAACTCTAGTAGAAGATAAGATCTCCTCCGAGCTTCAACCTCAATAGGCGTAGAGCCCAAAAAAAACTTCGACAGTCATCTTTTTATACTCTCTTCTCTTGAATTTTGAACTCGAGAGTGGAGGGACTATTATTGGGGGTAAACTCCGCTCCCACCGAAGTTCAGTCTGATGCTTAGCCTAATGCGACTGATAATCACGGAAGAGCTTCGATTGAGAATTCTTCCTTCAAGCAGCCGAATTCCTCCAGCAGTCGAACTCCTTCCGGACTCCTACAGCGGCCAAACTCTTCCCGGACTTCTCCTTCGATCGAACTTCTCAATCAGTCAAACTCCTTCCGGCCTTCTCCTTCGATCGGATTCCTCCAGGAGCAGAACTCCTACCAGACTTTTTCTTCAGTCAAATTTCTTCAGAAATCGAACTCCTTCCGGACTTCTTCCTCAGTCGGATTTCTCTAGGAGCCGAACTTCTTTCGGACTTATCCTTTAGTCGGATTCCTTTAAGAGCCCAACTCCTTCCGGACTTCTTCCTCAGTCGGATTCCTCTAGGAGCCCAACTCCTTTCGGACCTCTCCTTCAATCGGATTCTTTCAAGAGCCGAACTCCTTCCAGACTTCTCCTTCAATCGGATTCCTTCAGGAGCCCAACTCCTTTCAAACTTATCTTTCAGTCGATTCCTCTAGGAGCCCAACTCCTTCCAGACTTCTCCCTTAGTTGGATTTCTTTAGGAGCCCAACTCCTTCCAGACCTCTCCTTCAGTCGAATTCCTCCATGAGCTAAACTCCCTCCGAACTTCTTCTTGAGTTGGATTCCTCCAGGAGCCGAATTTCCTTTAGACTTCTCCTTCAATCGAATTTCTCCAGGAGCCAAACTCCTTTCGAACTTCTCCTTCAGTCGAACTTCTCCACCGATCGAACTTCTTCAGCCAAACTTCTCCACTAGTTAGACTCTTTCTGGACTTCACCAATTGAACTCCTTTTAAACTTCTCCATCAGTCGAGCTTCTCCACCAGTCGGACTCCTTCTAGACTTCTCCATTAGTCGAACTTCGTCCAAATTTCTCCAGTGAATTTCTTCCAGATTTCAAGTAGCATCCCTCTCGGATGATCTCCTCTAGCCATATTTTCTTTAGGAGTCCAAACTCTTCTGGAATTGACATACGTCAAAGCTCTTCACCCCTCCATATGGCTTCGAGCGACTCAGTACCGGATGGCTATGACTGTCACTATCAATCTACTGCAGACGGCACCCCTCTCTGTAACAAATCCCATACGACCTCGAGCAGTCAGCTACCGAACGGCTATGACTATCACTATCAGTTTGCTACAGACGATGCCCCTCTCCATAACAAACCCTACGCGGTCTCGAGCGGTCAGCTATCGGACGGTTATGGCTGTCACTATCAATCTGCTTCGGGCTCCATCTATAAAAGGAACCCTCCAAATATATTTTTTTTAAGCTCTCTTCTTCTTTCCGAAATTCTGTCGAACTCTTTTCTGAGCACTCCATTTCTGTTGGCCAGAAGAGTTGACTTGATCGTCGGAGAATCCTGCCGAAGTCACCACCACTGACTTTGGATGAAACTTTATTTTGCAGGTCACCAGTGGTGATCTCTTCCTTAGCTCCAGCTCGATCTGGTGTCAACCAGATTCTGCACCAATAAAAATTAAATTAGATTTAATTTTAAGTATCTTGTTGGGTGATCTGATTATCCTACGATGATCCTATTGGTTCTCGAGGTTTTGGAATGAGCCATGCACGCGCCTGGCCTCTACTAGTATCCACTTAGGCAAGATCTGAATATCTTCTCCTCATGAATCTTTTCTCTAAAGATCAGATCTAAATCTGATTTGTAAATTCTTTAAAACTATTTCTAAAGGCAGCCCGTCTGTCTCACGAACACCATCACGTAGATCCTGAATCTTATGCCAAAAATCTTGGATCTTTAATTCAGATTTGTGCCTAACTTTTTAGGCGTGTAGAAGAGAGGGATAGAGAGAATCAGAGGGCAATGGAAGATGAAAGGGGCAGCACTTGGGCATGGAAAGGAGATCACATCTTAAAGACCCTTTGGTGCAAGGGTTCTTATAGAAAAATCCTGCACCATATAGGAGTCTCTTTTGATCAAATAACCATCTTATTTGATCTTTTGGGACTTCTGGAATTAATATCCATGTCAAACACTAGATCTCTATCTAGTTTTGACACCAAAAAGCCATCAAAAAGGGGGCGGCATAAGTAGATAAGGAAGAGTCTGTTGCGCCTAGGACTCTTCTCTCAAGAGTTTAATCCAAATCAAATTCTGTCAAAATCTAGCTAAACCATCACCATAAATCATGAAATTTGGCACACCCATGGCATGACTCGAGTCCTATCATATCCAAAAATTAGATCAAAAAGATTTCTAAAGAATATTCTAGAAGCATCTGATCAGGTGATCCTTAATTCTCTCAAAATAGGTCAACTTTTGATTGTAGTTCAATTATACTAGGAATGGATTTAATTTCTATAATTAATCTAAGCTGGACTAGTTCCTATCAGATGAAAATAAATCCATTCAAGATACAAGAATGAGTCAAATCAAATTTGATTCAGTTGTGATGAATCAAAAAGATTATAGAAGGAGAAAGTCAGGCTCAATCGTATGCTAGCACGATTACCTTGAACCTGATTGGATCTAATCCAAATCAATCAAACTGGATTAGCTTAATTGATGACATCTACATCCAAACCCTTATTTATATGATCCAGTTAGATTCAGTTCCGTATGGTAATAAGACATGTCGCGATCACTATCATCGACATCATCGAAAACCTTTCGATGGACCAAAACTTTTTCGATTCATATAATTAGAATGATCGATCATCAAGATCATTCTAATTGCTCCAAAAATCCATCAGTGATATCTAGCAGTATATGGTGGCAACCTATCAGAACCGAAAGCAAACCTTTCGGTGCAGCTATCTATGTGATTGGTTTCTTCTATCTTGAGCCCAAACAGGATTAGGATTAAGGTGAACTCATCAAACCCAATATCTGTTATATGAATTAATCATTTGATTCGAATCCGATGTGAAATCCTAATAAAAACTCCTTCTATCATCTTCATTTTGCCATGGCTATGGGCTTAAGGACTCAATCTCATGATTATCATAGGGATACTCCTCATCTACCGAGATAGATAGATCCCCTATTGGTGCAATCCAATTCCTACAATGAATATATTATAGCCAACATACATCTTAGAATTCCAAATGGCTAGGAGACCGAGCTATGGTATAGTCAAACTATAACACCCTCAAGGTAAACTACCGATGCACCTTAGGTCAAAGAATCAGATACACTACTGCAGTATCAAGTCAGTCATCGACGAGAAGGTAGACTTTCTTATGACTGCTCGAGGTAGTCATGTTCAGTACCCTCGTTCTCTAATGAGTATCTGTATTCTTGCTCTGATGTCTCCACACCATAGACTCAAGATATATCTATCCTAAGCAAGCGATCATATACCAATCTTCCGGATCGATCACCATCCTCGTGATGATGATACGGTCGGAAGCAGTTTATGAGTTAATTATGAAAATTCATCTTAAATTTTTAATTTTTAAAAATATGAATCATCATTATCATTAACTCAAAAAATATATCATAAATACTTTAAATACACACTGTGATAGAAAATAATTTTTTTATTAATTTATAATTAAAATTATAAAATTATTCTTAAAAATATATTATAAATGTTTAGCTAATTTGGTTTATAAAGAACACACATAGAACCAACAACATTGCTTAGATCTTTTAAATATATATAGACGAATGAACTTTTCTTAGCGCGCTATATGATGTACGTAGCCTAATTCTCAATGCACCCCAATCCTCTATCCAAACCGGGAACATGCAACAAAACAATTTTGCTAGCCTGTCTCAAGCGCTTGCTGGAAGCCCCACACATGAACTCTATCATTTTGCACCACGTGTACATTGGCTCTCGCATTTTTTTCCGACAACATTACTCTAGAGATTAGGTACCAAAAAAAAAAATGCTCTAGAGATTGGGTACCAAAAAAAAAACTCTATAGATAGAGGAAAATTCTATGACACACTTGAGCAATTCAAGTGTATAATGAATGGACTTTCTTACCAGACCAACTCTCTAGCTTGTATCTCAAAGCAGCATAGCCAATCCAAATAGCAATTGGTCCCACGAATGCCCCATCCATGCTCACATACAACCGACCAACTCTGCACCCAATCCAAAGCTCTTGGTAAAGGTACAATATGACACCCACGTTTGAAGCACCACAGGCTTTAAGGAGCCTCGTCCTCCATCCCATTTTGGTCAGTTAGCTAACCGTGGTCCTCCAATCCCTACCGACCACTTGGTTCGTCCGCTTATTTGGACCACACCCTCCCTTGTAACATCCTTTTTTTTTTTTTGGTACAACATTTGATATTATGAAATTTTGATTTGGAAAAGGAAAATAGCATGACTTGGATCCTAACAAGACATAAGGCATAATAATGATGCTATTTGATAATATTTAAACTTTAATATTGTTATTTTTTTATTAAAAAAATTATATGGTACAATAGTTATTATTTATTATATAGATATATAATAATATTTTATAAAGAAGTATTATGACGTTGCTACCTCGGCATCTTAGATAATTTTATTTATACCACATAAATTATTATTTTATTATCTATAATAATTTAAATATTATTTTTAAATAATAATAAAATAGTATTTTAAAAAATTAAAAAAATAATATTTTTAAAATAAAAATAGAAAAGAAATAAGGGATAAAAATATTTTTAAAAAATTATTATTTTTAAAAAATAAAATATTATAAAAATAGTAATAATATTTTTAAAAATATAAATTTATTATTATTTTAAAAGATAGCATATCAATTTTTAATTTTAAAATAATAATATACCAATTTATTTTTTAAAAATAATATTTTTATTATTTTTTAACAAATAATATATTTTGAGATATGAATCGATCAATTGGATCATATCAGATCAAATCAAATAAATTATCCATAAATAAAGTATGGTACTCCATTGATTTGAAAGCAAAATCTCTGTATTTAATAGCCTCTAAAAATTTGGAGAATGTATGAGAAGAAATGAGGGGGCAGAGGTATGATAAGGATTGGCATTTGCTAAGAGAGAAGGGGAACTATGGTGGGGTAACACCGGACAGGCGTAGAAAAGATATGAGAATAAGAAAAAAGAAAAAAAATAATAAAATATTATTTTATAAAAAAAAAAAGAAAAAAAAAGAAAAGAAGAGAGAGTTTCTCGCTCTTCCTTTAGCGGTGATGCCGAAGATGGCAAGATTAATAGGGGCATTGAAAAGTGTGATCAGGATCGACAATTGTTGAGAGAAAAGAAGAGCGGTGGTAAGGGGCAGGAGAATGGGGCGGTACCAATAGACGTGAAGAAGATATGAGAAGAAGAGAGAGAGCGGAAGTCGATTGGAGTCGATATTTATCGAGAGAGAAGGAGAGCCATGGTGGTACGATAGGAGGTGTAGCGGTACCGACAGGCACATAGAAGATATAAGAGCAGAAAGAAAAAATATAAAATAAAATATTATTTTATAAAATAATAAAAAATATATCATATAATAAATAAATAAATAAATATTAAAAAATTTAAAAATATTTATTATAAATATTTATTATTAAAAAATTTTAATAATTATATATCGTAATTATCTACCCCACTCAACGTACAGGTCTTCGACTAGTTAAAATTTAATAATACTAAATATTAATATTAATATTAATATTAGTGTAGAATTTTTGCTTGATTTTTTTTAATTATTAATATATCACTACTCACTATAGAAATTATTTAATTTTTAATATTAATATCAATATAATTTTATTTATGAATAGATTAAATATTCATATCTCAAAATCTTTTAAATGAAAAGGAGGGAGAAAGTCAGAAAGAAATTCATAGAAAAGACTAAAAAAAGGAACATAAGAAAACTCCATGAAAAGGAGAAAATTAAAAAAAAAAAAAAAAAAGGTGTCAAAGATTTAGAATTTTATGTGGATGCTTTAAACTTAAGAAAATCTACACATGCACAAGTACTGAAAAATTTGTGTATTTCATTTTTGAAAATATGACTCTTTAAATCCTTCAAAGCCTTACGATATTTTTCATATATGAAACTGGTTCACTCTCTCAATTCCCTTTAGCTTCTTCTTTGGATCACCTCATTCTGTTTCCATGAGCAATGATTTCGGTCCTCTCAGTTCCCACCATTGTTTCCTCCCCAATTGAGGATTAACGGCAGCTTCGCGAGGCCTTCGAAGGATGAAGGACAAATGAGGGCTTGATCATCGCGATCTTGAACCACTGCTCCACTGCCCGGTAATGCTACACTCGTGACGCTTGTGCCCGAGCCTACAATGAGGATCTCCTTAAAACCTTTAGAAAGGAGTTTATCCAAGACTTTGAGAAAGCCGTGCTATTGTGGGTGCAAGACTCCTGGAGAGGGATGCCATGCTTGTCAATGAGCCTTGAATTAGTGGTTTCCTAGGAAATGCCCGTTGATTAAGATCATCGAGATGCAGACTCCCAGCTGCCAATATGAGCAGTGGTAGGAGCTCGAAGCCAATGTGGCCTTCCACCTAGGCACCGCCACACCTAATTAAAGCACAATGTCGAGCTCAACAAAATGAAGTGTGGCTTCTCACCCTTGGATCGGGAGTACCTCCTACAGCATCGACACTTTCCGCAAGGAGGCACCACTCCTTTTTGACCGAGGCCTCCTCATTGACATAGACCATTGGAACAATAAGAAAATTACTTTGCCATCTGCTTCTCCGGCCAAGAGATCTAATACTGTTGTCTACCCCTCTCCGACAAAAGATCTCATGCCGTCGAGTGATTTTTTGCCGCCAGCTACGTTGGGACTTTGGTCCGGACCCTTGTGAGGAAAAAGAAGGAGAGCAGGGTGGACCCACCCAAATCCTAATATTTTTAATAAGAATGAAACCTGGATCAAAGGTAAGTGACTAGGATGGAGATGGAGCAATATATCGCCACTTGGGGATGGCCAGATTTGGCAACTATCGAGATTTTGGTCGGCACCAGAGATGCTCGAGCGGACGATCAAGATCAATCTTTTGGAGATGAGACCTATGAGAAAAGTCCAAACCAAATGTAGCTCCGGCAGGAATCTTCCGATGCTCAAGTCAGAATCTCGTTCAATAGAAGGAGGAGCGTGACAGACAGAGTAATGGCATATTTTTTTTGGGTCCCCTTTTTGGCTTCCTTTTACGTGAAAACTGGAGCCTATTAGGCTTGAGACCATAGACGGTCAGCATAGGCAAAATAATTTTCTGATTGTGGGCATCTATCGGACAGGCACCTGCTAAGTTTGTTAGTCATGGGCATCTGTTAGGTGAGTGCTTGCTAAGGTTATTGGTCATAGGTGTTTGCTATTTTGAGTAGCTATAGGATGTCAGGAGATTTGGTGGGATCGTACGTGGGTGGAGGAACATGGCTAGGATCGAGATGGTTATCCGAAATCGAGGCTTTCTTGGTTTAACCAATCTTTTGTGTGCTCTGCTAGTCCTTGACAATTATTTGGCAGGGTTTATCTGCTGAGAAGTCGTAGACAACCTTGAGGAAGGCTCAGCGGCCAAGCAGTTTGTGGCTTCATTTGCCTAGGAGGGGTAGTGGTCAGTTGGTGAAGGTTTGACTATGGAGCGATCAGATGTTAGTGGTACCAACTATGGAGGCATGGACCGGTAAGGAGATTGTCCTATCAAGTCAGAGAATCATAGCATGAGCAGTCTTCCATCATTCTCAATCTAAGAGAAGTTAGGCTATTGGTATCGAAGATCATCATCTACCTCCCTCAAGTACTCAAGGAGAACAAATCAAGCCTACAAGCAAAGCAACATTGATTTTCTTCTCTTAAGCTTAAAAGAGCTTGTTTTAGTTGTATTTCTATTTTCATTTTCAAGTTTATTGGGATGAGAAACTT
The DNA here is from genome assembly GCA_006176705.1 of Cocos nucifera. Lineage (NCBI taxonomy): Eukaryota > Viridiplantae > Streptophyta > Magnoliopsida > Arecales > Arecaceae > Cocos > Cocos nucifera. The sequence continues at coordinate 85,355 of QRFJ01000809.1, read as the reverse complement.
GAGTTGGTTCAAGCCTTAAGTTAGACATTGTATAGTTTGATTGTTGAGTCAAGATTAAAACCAATCGAGATTGATTATTAGCCCCAAAAAATAATCATTATATGGTTGTAGTTGGTGAGTCAAGATTAAAACCAACTGAATTGGATTGTGAATCCAAGTAGTTAAATTTTTTAAATATCTAATTCACCCTCCTCTTGGGTAGCCATCAGTGGGCAAGAAGTGGTATCAGAGCAGAAAAATTGGTTAATACTTTAAAATTGGTTCATTCCATTTCAATTAGAGTTCTAGTCTTTCTTTTTACCATCCCATTTTATTGAGGTGTCCTAAGTACAGAAAAATTATGATTAGTTCTATTTTTAGAGCAACAATTTTCAAACTTATAATTTTCAAATTCAGTTCTATGATCACTTATTATTTTTAAAATACTATATTCTTTTTCACTAGTTATTTTGTTAAATAGATCAACAAATACATCAAAAGCTTCATTTTTATATGATAAGAATAAAACCCAAGTAAATCTTAAAAAATCACCAATTATGACAAAATCAAACATTTTTCCTCTAAGACTAGTAGTTGAAATAGGTCCGAACAAATACATATGAAACAATTCTAGTAGCCTAGTTGTTGATATAATATTCTTAGATTTAAAAAAAGATTTTGTTTGCTTTCCAAGTTGACATGCTTTACATATTTTATTTTTTTCAAAATTTATCTTAGATAAATTCTTTATTAAATCAAGTTTAATTAATCTTGCTAATGAGTCCATACTTGTATGATCTAATTTAATATGCTAAATTCAACTTAATTCATTTACTTTAGCATTCATAGCAATAAGATACTCAATGTTTTCATTTTTAAATTCATCAAGATCAGCAATATAAATATTTTCATGTCTTTTTTCTATGAATTTGATGCTATCATCTAAAGAATTAGTTACAATACAATATGATGATTTGAATGAAATATTAAAATCTTTATCATAAAGTTGACTTATGCTAAGTATGTATCAAACCTTCAATATATAAAATATTTTCTATACTAGTAGAGGGTCTTATCAAGATATTATCGAAACTAATAATTTTTTCTTTACCATTATCTTCAAATATCACCACACCTCCATTTATAGTTTCAAGAGAGATAAATTGTGAGTTATCTTCCGTCATGTGCCTCAAGCATCTATTATCAAGGTACAATCTTCTTTTAGCTCTCAGGGATGCCAAGCATACCCACACAAGTGATCAAATAAACTTAAGTACCCAAGCTAACTTGGGTCCTTTGGAGTTAGTATAAATGGTTCCTTTTGAAATTCATATTTATTTTATTTTTGATTTGTTTGAATTAAAGATTTTACATTTTATAAATTTATGTCCAATTTAATTATATTTATAATATGTAATGCTTCTACCATGATTTTAAGATTTTACATAAATATTATTTAAAAATTTTTGCTTTCTTGATAGATTATATCCAATACCAGCTTTATCAAAAATTATTTTTTAATTTTTAATTATCATTTATAGATTTTTAGAGCTTCACATATATCTATCTACTATAAATCTTAATCTAGTCATCTCATCTTGTAAATATTCATTCTTTTAATTTGATTCATGTAGATTGCTTTGTAATTTCTTTATATCTTCTTCTATTTGAGGTTTAGCTTTAATTAAAAATTGATTCTCTCTCTTTAGTTCTATATTCTTATGAGATAGCTTCTTAAAATTATAAAGTAAATCATTGAAAGCTTCATATAATTTCTCAAAAATTGAATCATTATTATTTACCTCGTCCTCCAATGCCATAAGATAAAGATTTGCTTTTCTTCTCTTTGACATTTTTCTTCACTTGAAGAGAAATTTTCATCATTTCTCCATGTTGCTTTTAGTACTTTCTTCCTTAGTTTCTTTAAGCTTTTCTTTAATAATAGACAGTCCATTCAAAAATATCCATGCTTCTTACACTCATAACAAATAATTTGATCCTTCTCTTTCTCTTTTTTCTTTCTTTGCTACCTTCTCCCTTGTTGTGATCTTTTTTCTTTGGTTCAAGTTTTTTCTTTCTTCTCATGAATTTCTTGAATCTTCTAGTGATTAGTGCCATTTCTTCATCATCCTTCGAGTCTTCTTCGAAGTTACTTTCTTCTTCATACATGGTAGCAGCTTTGAGTTTAATGCTCTTTTTTTCTTTACTTTCTCTTATTTTCCTTGGTTCATATTCAACTTATGGGTCATTAGCGAACGATTAACTCTTCTAATACAAGATTGTTTAGATCCTTCGTCTCTTGAATGGCAATCACCTTTGGCTCTCAATTCTCTAACAAAGATCGAAGAATTTTGTGTACAACATCATTCTTAGTATAATCTCTTCTAAGATTTTTTAAATCATTCAAAATATTGGTGAATCTTGTAAATATTTCAGTGATAGTTTTATATGATTCCATTTTAAATAGCTTATTTTTATGTACCAACATATTTATTTTTGTTTCTTTGACTTGACTAGTATTTTTATGGGTGACTTCAAGTCTATCCCAAATCTTTTTAGCAGATAAACATGTTGATATCATATTGAATTCATTAGCATCCAAAGCACAATATAGAACATTCATTACTTTAACATTAAGTTGAGCTTTTTCTTTTATCGTACTTATCCTAATCCTTTTTAAATTTTGGGATAGACACCCCATCAATTATGATTGCAGGTGTGTGAGGGCCTAACATTATGACATTCTACATCATCTTGAAAAGATATAACATTTGAAGATACTCCCTCTCAAGAAAAAGAAGATAAATGTTACAAACTCCAAGTGTTTTCCATCATCTAAATGAAGAATCATCACTCAAAATTTTAAAGTAGATATTTTAGATTGGATACATCTTTCAAGAGATTTTAATGAAGATTAAATTAAATCAAGAAGGCAAGTCTAGCTTATAAATTAATTTGAAAAAGAAAGATTTACAAACAATCATTGGCATGCATGGCACGCAAACTGAGCCGACCTAGTCAGAAACCGAGCCAACCTAATCTTAGTAGAAACTGTTAGATATATGTGCCCTAGAAGCCAAAATTGACTGACACTTGTAATATACTTCTAGGGGTAAAATTATAATTTTGACTATAATCAATAAAATGGGTTATTTTCTATCACATGAGTGTATTTAGTGTCTGTGATACATCCTTTGAGTTAATGGTAAGGATAATTCATATTTTTAAGAGTTGAAAATTTAAGACATGAATAATCATTATTAACTCATAAAATGCTTCCGACCATAGGATCATCACGAGGATGGTAATTGATCCGAAAGGTTGGTGTACAATCGCTTCTCTTTACTAGATGAGTCTTGAGTCTACGGTGTGGAGACACCGTACACGTTAGAGAATGAGGGCACTGAGCGTGACCACCTCGAGTAGTCATTAGGAAGTCTACCTTCTCGTCAATGACTGACTCGATGCTGCAGTAGTGTGTCTGGTTCTTTGACCTGAGGTGCATCGGCAGTTCACCTTGAGGGTGTTATAGTTTGACTACACCATTACTCGGTCTCCTAGCCATATGGAACCCTGAGGTGTATGTTGGCTATAGCATGTTCATTGTAGGAACTGGATGCATCAAGATGGAATCTATCTACCTCGGTGGTAGAGGAGCAGCCCTATGATGATCATGAGAATCAAGTCCAGAAAGCCCATGGCCATGGCAGAGTGAAATAATAGAAAGAGTTTCTATTTAGATTTTCACATTGGACTCGAATCGAATGATTACATCATATGACAGAGACTAGGGTTTGACGAGTTCACCTTAACCCTAATCTGATCGGGGCTCAAGATAGAAGAACTTAATCACACAGGTAGCTGCACCAAGAGGTTCGCATTCAGCTCTGATGGGTTGCCACCATATACTGCTAGGTGTCACTGGTGGATTTTGGGAGCAATTAGAATGATTTAGATGATCGATCATTCTAGCTGTTCGAATCAGAAGAGTTCTGATCCATCGAAAGGAGTTTCGATGATGTCGATGATAGAGATCATGACATATCCCATTACCATACAGAACTGAACCTAACTGGGTCACACAAACAAGGGTTTGAATCTGGTGATCATCAATTGAACTGATCTAGTTCAATTGATCTGAATGAGATTCAATTAGGTTCAAGAAAATCGTGCTAGCACTCGATTGAACCTAACGTTCTTCTTTTACTATCATAAATAAGTTGTCCTGACTGAGCCAAAGGAGTTTGTGCTCAATCAGAGGCCTTCATATGGTCTGACTGGAGGTTGTCCAAGTCAGAAAAGGTTGTCTTATTTTGTAAGACATTACCTGCCATTTTTGGTCACCTGCCATTTCTTGTTCTTTGACTTTGGTCAAAAGTCTACCTTTGACTGGTCAAATGTTGACCATTGACACTTTGACTTTTGACCACATGTCATGCACCTATTGGAGAGCTGGTGGGGGCCTGTCCCCCTGCCAGAACCTGGCAAGGAGGAGGGCGCACGCCACCCTGGCGTGTGCCCAAGTTGGAGGCGCCTAGGAGTCCTTGTTGGACAAGGACTCCATCTCCTTTTTGGATTCCAATTAGAGTTCTCCTAAGAACCAACTTTGACTGGTCTTAGGCACCCTCTAAGGAGGAATCCAGGGGACTCTATTCCCACCAATCAGATTTAGATCTGATTTCACAAAGGGTTGTGATTGGTTGGGAAGAAGAGGAGTTGGATCACAGCTAGTCTATAAATAAGACCCTGCGCCCAACTCAAAGAGGATGAATACAATTCTTCCATGCCCCAAGGCTGCCTCTCCCCTCCTCCATGCCAAACCATCTTCTCCCTCTCCTCTCCACGTCCAAAAGGAGTTTTGGATCTTGGTTGGTGCGATCCAGATCAAGAGAAAGGCGATCAAAAGCTAAGAAGGCTGCGCTGCTGCAAAGGACGACTGCTGATCTTCAAAAGGAGTTTTGAAGATCCTCCAGATCAGATCCAGATCTAATTTTTGGAGACATGATAGAGAAGAAGAGGATCTCCAGATCCAGCCTGAGTGGATACCGGTAGAGGCCAGGCACTTGCGTGGCTAGATCCAGAACCTTCCGCTGCATACAGGATCATCAACAGGGTAATAGGATTACCCAATCAAGGTAAATTAAATTTGATTTAATTTATCTAATTTTATTTTATTTATTAAAATAATAAGAATCAGATCTAAAATATATCAAGATCTGATTTAGATCAAAGAAAAATTTTTTTTTTGAAATATATCTCTTGATCTGATCAGATCTGAACGAACCTGGATCCGAAAAATCAGGATTTTCCTTCAACTGGTATCAGAGCCATGGTTCTAAAAGTATTTAGATCTAATTTTAAATTTATTTTAATTAAAAAATAAGTGATTTTAGATGTCACATGAGATGTGATCAGATCTAAAATCAGAAAAAAAATTAAAATTAAATGATTTGGATCTAAGATTAGAAAATATGCATGACTAGTTCTAAAATAGAATAGTTCTATAGAATAGTCTTGCATGTTTTTGATTTAATTTGATTAAATCATATTTTAGATCTATTTATTTACTATTTTTTGATATTATAATTATTATAATAACATCTAAAAAATAGCAAATAAAAATTATTTAATTTTAAATATCATATGAGATATGATTGATGCATGTCTAGACTAGTTGTAGAATAGTTCTACATAATTGTCTAGATTAGAATTTATTTTGATTAGATCAATTTAAATCTAATTTTTTAGATTATTATGAGATAATTTAGATCTAAAAATATGCATGATTCGATACATGAGATGTATGCAAAATATGCCATGATTAGATCTAATTTGTATATGAGATATATGATATAGATCTAAAACTATTTTGTAGTATTGACATGTTCCTGATTAAGGCGTTCCTCTTGGCCGTCCGGTCATAAGAACGAAGAAGGATTTAAAGGCCCTCTCTTCCCATTCGATGGGGTGTTCTTATGATGTGTAGGGGTGCTGCGTGTTCGTCCTTAATCAGAAATCCAAAACTTACTTTCTGCAAAACCCTAGATCCTGAAACCCTAGGATTTATTGTGCATATTTTATTTATGAATCCTACTTAATTAAGAATTAAGATTATGAAATATTAATTAGGTCTAAAATTGAGAATTTCAGATCTAAGACATATTCATAATACTGGGTTCGGGCTTGGGTAGCTCAATTAGGTCTAAGCGGTTGATCAAACCGAATCAAGAGTTGGTTAGATGGGATCAACAATGCTTAAATTGACCAGCCTAATAGGATTAAGTCTGGGTCAAGATCGAGTCACGATCAAGCAAGACCTAATTAGGTGAAGGGAAATCCTGATTTCCGGTCCAGGTTCGTTCAGATCTGATCAGATCAAGAGATATATTTCAAAAATTTTTCTCTTGATCCCAATCAGATCTTGATATATTTCAGATCTGATTCTTATTATTTTAATAAATAAAATAAAATAAGATAAATTAAATCAAATTTAATTTACCTGATTTGGGTAATCCTATTACCCTGTAGATGATCCTGATTGCAGCGGAAGGTTCTGGATCTAGCCACGCAAGCGCCTGGCCTCTACCGGTATCCACTCGGGTTGGATCTGGAGATCCTCTTCTTCTCTATCACACCTCCAAAAATCAGATCTGGATCTGATCTGGAGGATCTTCAAAACTCTTTTGAAGATCTGCAGTCGTCCTTTTGCAGCAGCGCAGCCTTCTTGCTTTTGATCGCCTTTCTTTGATCTGAATCGCACCAACCAAAGTCCAAAACTCCTTTTGGACGTGGAGAGCAAGGGGAGAAGAGACTATGGCATGGAGAAGGAGGGGAGAGGCAGCCTTGGGGCGTGGGGTTTCTCAATTGAATTGCATTAGAATCTGAGTTGGGCGCAGGGTCTTATTTATAGACTAAGCTGTGATCCAACTCCTCTTCCTTCCCAACCAATCACAACCCTTTGTGAAATCAGATCTAAATCTGATTGGTGGGAATAGAGTCCCCTGGATTCCTCCTTAGAGGGTGCCTAAGACCAGTCAAAGTTGGTTCTTAGAGAACTCTAATTGGAATCCAAAAGGGAGATGGAGTCCTTGTCCAACAAGGACTCCTAGGCGCCTCCAACTTGGGCACACGCCAGGGTTGGCGTGCGCCCTTCTCCTTGCCAGGTTCTGGCAGGGGGACAGGCCCCCACCAGCTCTCCAATAGGTGCATGACATGTGGTCAAAAGTCAAAGTGTCAATGGTCAACATTTGACCAGTCAAAGGTAGACTTTTGACCAAAGTCAAAGAACAAGAAATGGCAGGTGACCAAAAATGGCAGGTAATGTCTTACAAAATAAGACAACCTTTTCTGACTTGGACAACCTCCAGTCAGACCATATGAAGGCCTCTGATTGAGCACAAACTCCTTTGGCTCAGTCAGGACAACTTATTTATGATAGTAAAAGAAGAACGTTAGGTTCAATCGAGTGCTAGCACGATTTCCTTGAACCTAATTGAATCTCATTCAGATCAATTGAACTAGATCAGTTCAATTGATGATCACCAGATTCAAACCCTTGTTTGTGTGACCCAGTTAGGTTCAGTTCTGTATGGTAATGGGATATGTCATGATCTCTATCATCGACATCATCGAAACTCCTTTCGATGGATCAGAACTCTTCTGATTCGAACAGCTAGAATGATCGATCATCTAAATCATTCTAATTGCTCCCAAAATCCACCAGTGACACCTAGCAGTATATGGTGGCAACCCATCAGAGCTGAATGCGAACCTCTTGGTGCAGCTACCTGTGTGATTAAGTTCTTCTATCTTGAGCCCCGATCAGATTAGGGTTAAGGTGAACTCGTCAAACCCTAGTCTCTGTCATATGATGTAATCATTCGATTCGAGTCCAATGTGAAAATCTAAATAGAAACTCTTTCTATTATTTCACTCTGCCATGGCCATGGGCTTCTGGACTTGATTCTCATGATCATCATAGGGCTGCTCCTCTACCACCGAGGTAGATAGATTCCATCTTGATGCATCCAGTTCCTACAATGAACATGCTATAGCCAACATACACCTCAGGGTTCCATATGGCTAGGAGACCGAGTAATGGTGTAGTCAAACTATAACACCCTCAAGGTGAACTGCCGATGCACCTCAGGTCAAAGAACCAGACACACTACTGCAGCATCGAGTCAGTCATTGACGAGAAGGTAGACTCCCTAATGACTACTCGAGGTGGTCACGCTCAGTGCCCTCGTTCTCTAACGAGTACCTGTACTCTCGCTCCGGTGTCTCCACACCGTAGACTCAAGACTCATCTACTAAAGAGAAGCGATTGTACACCAACCTTCCGGATCAATCACCATCCTCGTGATGATCCTATGGTCGGGAGCATTTTATGAGTTAATAATGATTATTCATGTCTTAAATTTTCAACTCTTGAAAATATGAATTATCATTACCATTAACTCAAAGGATGTATCACAGACACTAAATACACATATGTGATAGAAAATAACCCATTTTATTGATTATAGTCAAAATTATAATTTTGCCCCTAGAAGTGTATTACAAGTGTCAGCCAATTCTGGCTTCTAGGGCACATATATCTAACAATCTCCCACTTGTCCTAAAGCCAATTGGCTACAAGTCTAAGTCCCATCTTCTCAAGGTGGGCTTCGATCTTCTGCTGGCCCAACGGCTTTGTAAGTGGGTCTGCCACATTATCTGCGGAGTTGACTCTCTTGACCTCGACGTAACCCTTCTCGAGGTAATCGCGGATGAGATGGTATCGCCGCTCAATGTGCTTGGATTTCTGGTGAGACCTCGGCTCCTTAGCAAGGGCTATGGCGCCATTGTTGTCGCAGTATAGAGGAATGGCATCTGATGGCATTACTCCAATTTCTGCAGCAAACTTCTTGTACCAGAATGCTTCCTTCGCAGCCTCTGATGCAGCGATATATTCTGCTTCCATGGTGGAATCTGCTATCACAGTTTGCTTGGAACTCTTCCAGCTGACAGCACCACCATTGCACACAAACAGACTTCCAGATGTCGACTTTCGATCATCTATATCGGACATGAAATCCGAGTCTGTGTATCCCTGGACTTGGAGTTCTCCATTACCAAAGACCAACATCATATCCTTAGTTCTTCTCAAGTACTTAAGGATACATTTCACAGAAGTCCAGTGTTCTTCACCTGGATTTGACTGATATCTGCTTGTGACACTCACAGCATGGGCTATATCAGGTCGTGTACATAGCATGGCATACATGAGGCTCCCTATTGCAGAAGCATAAGGGATCTTGCTCATGCGTTCTATTTCCTCAGGTGTGCTAGGGGCACATCTTCTTGGAAAGATGAATACCATGTCTGAAGGGTATTAATCCCCTCTTAGAGTTTTCCATACTAAACCTCTTTAGTACTTCCTCTATGTACATCTTCTGTGAAAGTCCTAGCATCCTATTCGGTCTATCCCTATAGACCTTAATTCCTAGAATAAAGGATGCTTCACCTAGGTCTTTCATGGAGAATTCCTTGGACAACCACATTTGACTGATGTCAACATGGGAATATCATTCCCAATAAGGAGGATGTCATCCACGTACAATACGAGGAAGACAACAGCGCTCCCACTGACCCTTTTTGAAAACACATGGTTCCTCTTCATTTTTGATGAAACCAAACTTTTTGATCACATCATTGAAATGAGTGTTCCAGCTCCGAGATGCTTGCTTAAGTCCATATATGGACCTTTGCAGCTTGCAAACCTTGTGATCAGTATCACTGGATGTGAAACCTAGCGGCTGTTCCATATAGATATCTTCCTCAAGATATCCATTTAAGAATGCCGTTTTCACGTCCATTTGCCATATTTCATAATCGAAATAGGCTGCAACGGCAAGCAATGTGCGGATGGATTTTAGCATAGCTACTGGGAAAAGGTATCCTGATAGTCAATGCCTTCGCGTTGACTATAACCTTTTGCCACTAGTCTAGCCTTGAATGTCTCCACATTCCCATCTGCACCAATCTTTCTCTTGAAGATCCATTTACACCCAATAGGTACTATACCTTCTGGTGGATCTACCAAGGTCCAGACTTGGTTTGAGTGCATCGAGTCAATTTCTGACTGCATTGCCTCTAGCCATTTCTCGGAGTCGATATCTGATATCGCCTCGTTGTAGGTTTTGGGATCATCACCATGAGCACCATTACCTACGAGGAACATTTCCTCTACTTCCTCTGAAATAATACCTAAGTATCTTTCAGGGGGACGGGAAAACTCTTTTCGATCTACGAGGTGGAGGAGGTAGTGTTCTTATTGGCTCAACCTGATTTGGTTCCAATTGGTCCTTAGCTCGTTGTACTTGTGAGACTTTCTCATCAAGCTTAATCTGCTTTCCAATGCCGCTATCTTGAATAAACTATTTTTCAAGAAAGATGGCATGTCGACTCACAATCACATTGTGGTCTTCTGGAATGTAGAAATAGTATCCTAATGACTCTTTAGGATATCCTATGAATCGAGCTCTAAAGGACCTAAACTCTAACTTGTCCGCTTGTTGTCTTTTGACATGAGCCGGACAACCCCAAATTCTGAGATGACTCAGACTTGGTTTCTTACCGTGCCATATCTCATACGGTGTGGTAGGAACGGTTTTAGAGGGAACCCTATTCAGTAGATAAATTGAAGTTAACAATGAGTGTCCCCAAAGAAAATCAGGGAGGTCTGTGAAGCTCATCATGGATCGAACCATATCCAATAGAGTCCGATTTCTCCATTCTGAAACCCCGTTGAGTTGAGGTGTTCCTGGTGGAGTCCATTGAGAGACTATGCCATTTTCCTTAAGATAGTCTAGGAATTCCCGGCTAAGGTATTCACCTCCTCGATCTGATCGAAGAACCTTAATGGGTTTTTCCAGTTTGTTTTTCTACTTCATGTCTGAATTCTTTGAACTTTTCAAAAGCTTCAGACTTGTGTCTCATAAGATACACATACCCATACCTAGACAGATCATCGGTAAAGGTAATGAAGTAGACAAAATTGCCTCTAGCCGGCACATCAAATGGGCCGCACACATCAGTATGTACTAGGGCAAGGAGATCTGTGGCCCTCTCCCCATGTCCAACAAAAGGGAGTTTAGTCATTTTGCCTTGAAGACAAGATTCACAAGTTGGATATGACTCAAAAGTCAATGGACTCAATAGCCCATTTTTCTCCAATTTGTTGATCCTATCTTCTGCTATATGACCTAATCTCAGGTGCCATAGATATCTATCGTTTGGACTATCCCTAGGTCGTTTGGCATTCACGTTTTGCTCGATAGTTAGAATAGGTACATCAATATGTAGCTGATAAAGACCATTAATAAGGAAACCATTTGCAATTTTATTTCTTTCATAAAGAATGTTACAATGGTCCTTAAAGAAGGTAATCACATAACCTTCTTGTGCTAAGCATGAAACAGAAATCAAATTCCTGCTAGCTGCAGGCACATAATAACAGTCTTTCAAAACTAAGTCTAAACCAGATGGTAATCGAAGAGGGTATGTTCCCACGGCTACTGCAGCAACTCTTGCTCCATTACCGATGCGTAGGATCATGTCTCCATCCCTCAGCCTCCTGCTATCCTCAAGACCCTGCATAGAAGTGCACAGATGAGCACTAGAACCAGAGTCAAGCACCCAACTGGATGCAGAAGAAACCGTAAGGTTAGACTCAATAACGAGCATACCTCCAGAAGGACCTTCCTTCTTGTTCTTCAGGGTGGCCAGGTAAGTAGGGCAGTTCCGCTTCCAATGGCCGTCGCTGTTGCAATGGAAACACTTTCCTTTGCCATCGGCCTTTTTCTTCGGTTCTGCCTTCTTCTTCTTTGATCCTTCCACCTTTTGCTTTTTCACAGACTTCTTTTTCTTTCCATAAGACTTTCTTTTGGAAGAAGTCCGTTCCATAGCAAGAACTGAGCCTTTAGAACCTTTCATAGAAAGCTCAGCGGTAACCAGCATATTCATTAACTTCGGCCAAGGAATTTTGAAGTTTATGCATGTGGTAATTCATGATGAATTGCCCATATGCATCAGTCAAGGATTGCAGAATAATATCGTTCTGCAGATCCAAGTCCAACTTCACACCGAGCTTCTCAAGCTCTTCCATGTCCTTGATCATTGTCAGACAGTGATCTTGGACTGACTGCCCATCACGCATCTTAGCCTTAAAAAG
>QRFJ01000809.1:38844-73134 GCA_006176705.1 Cocos nucifera | reverse complement strand
GATCTCTCCCAAGCTCAACATTGATGTCAAATAGGAGATAAGATCTTCTTCAACCTCAATAGAGATAAGATCTTCCCCGAGATTCAATGTCAATAGAAGATAAGATCTCCTTCAACCTCGGTGGATATAGATTCCTCCGAGCTTCAATGTCGATGCCAACGAAGATAAGATCTCCTTCCATCTCGGTTGGAGATAAGACCTCTTCCAAGTTTCAACATAATAGGAAGATAAGATACTCCTTCGACCTTGGTTGGAGATAAGATCTCTCCTAAGCTTCAACATCAACAGAAGATAAGAACTCTTCAACCTCGGCTAGAGATAAGATCTTTTCGAGCTTCAACGTCAACAGGAGATAAGATCTCCTTCAACCTCGACTTAAGATAAGATCTCCTCTTGAGCTTCAACGTCGATGCCAACAGAAGATAAGATCTCCTTAAACCTTAGCTGGAGATAAGATTCTTCCAAGCTTCAACATCAAACAGGAGGTAAGATCTTCTTTCAATCTCGATTGAAAGATAAGATCTCTTTCGAGCTTCAACGTCAATGCCAATAGGAGATAAGATCTCTTCAACCTCGACTGAAGATAAGATCTTTTCCGAGCTTCAAATCGATGCCAATAGGAGATAAGAATCTCTTTCAATTTTGGTTGGAGATAAGATCTCTTCCAAGCTTCAACGTCAATAGGAGATAAGATCTCCTTCAACCTCGGCTAGAGATAAGATCTTTCTCAAGCTTGAACATCGACGTACTAGGAGATAGAGATCTTCTTCAATTCTCGACTGGAGATAAGACTTCCCAAAGCTTCAACGTCGATGCCAACAGGAATAAGTATCTCCTTCAACCTCAGCTGGAGATAAGATCTCCCCTGAGCTCGTCGATGCCAACAGAGATAAGATCTCCTTCAACTCAGTTAAAGATAAGATCTCCTCAAGCAATTCAACGTCAATAAAGATAAAATCTTCTTCATCTCGACTGAAGTAAGATCTCCCCTGAGCTTCAACATCGACACCAATAGGATATAAGATCCTTCAACCTCTGCTGGAGATAAGATTATCTCCGGCTTCAACGTCCAATAGAAGATAAGATCTTCTCTGAGCTTCAAGTCAATAGGAGATAAGATCTCCTTCAACTCCAGTTGGAGATAAGATCTCTTCCAAGCCTTCAACATCGATGCAATAGGAGATAAGATTCTTCTTCAACCTTGGCTGGAGATAAGATCTCCCTCGAGCTCCAACCCTTCAACAAAGATAAAAATCTCCTTCATCTCAGTTGGAGATAAGATTCTTCCCTGAGCGTTCAACCGTCAATGCCAATAGAAGATAAGATCTTCTTCAACCTCGGTTGGAGATAAGATCTCTTCCAAGCTTCAATCGTCATGCCAATAGGAGATAAGATCTCCTTTAACCTTGACTGAAGATAAGATTTTCTCGCCGAGCATTCAACGTCCATATCAACAGGAGATAATATCTCTTTCAACATCAGCAGGAGATAAGATCTCTTCCAAGGCTTCAACGTCAACGTCAATAGGAGATAAGATCTTCTCCAACCTTGGCTGAAGATAAGATCTCCACCAAGCTTCAATGTCGATGTCAATAGGAGAAAGATCTTCTTCAACCTCATTAGAGATAAGATCTCTCCCAAGCTTTAACGTCAACCTCAATAGGAGATAAGATCTTCTTTCAACCTCGGTTGGAGATAAGATCTTCCTCAAACTTCAACTTCATCTCGACTGGATCGATTAGATCGTCTTCCTAGCTTCAACGTCAACTTCAACAGAAGATAAGATCTCCTTCAACCTCAACTGGAGATAATATCTCCCCGAAGCTTCAACTTCAACCTCGAATGGAGATGAGATCTCCTCTGAGCTTCAACATCAACCTTAATAGGAGATAAGATCTTCTTCAACCTCGACTGGAGATAAGATCTCCTTCGAGCTCCAATTCTTCAATAAGAGATAAGATCTCCTTCAACCTCGGCTGGAGATAAGAGCTTCTTCAACCTCGACTGGAGATAAGATCTATCCCGAGCTTTAATCTGAATGGATGCAAAGCTCGAAAGAGGACTTTGGCAGTCACTTGTTTTGTACTTTCTTTCTTTAAATTTTGAACTCGAGAGTAGGGGGACTATTATTGGGGATAAACCCCGCTCCCATCGAAGTCCAGCCTGATGCTTAGTCTAATGCAACTGATAATCATGGAAGAGCTTCAATCAAAAATTCTCCTCCAGTGGTCGGACCCTAGTCAAACTCCTCCAGCGGTTGAACCTTTGTCGAACTCCTTCAACCGACCAAACTCCTTAGCGGTCGAACCCCAGCCAAACTCCTCCAGCGACCAAACCCCAGCCAAACTTCTTCAGCGACTGAACTCCTTCAATAGTCGAACTCCTTCCGAATTTTTTCTTCAGTCAGATTCCTCTGGTAGCTGGACTCCTTTCGGATCTCTTCTTCGGTCAAGTTCCTCTAGGAGCCGAACTCCTTCTAGATTTCTTCTTCAGTCGGATTCCTCCAGGAGCCAAACTTCTTTCGGACTTCTTCTTCAGTCGGATACCTCCAGGAGCTAAACTTCTTTCGGACCTCTCCTTTAGTCGGATTCTTATAGGAGCCGAACTGCTCTTTCGGACCTCTCCTTCAGTTTGGATTTCTTAGGAGCCCAAACTTCTTAATGGATTTCTCCTTCAGTCAGATTCCTCTAGAAGCCAAACTCTTTTCGAATTCTTTTAGTCAAATTCCTCCAGGAGTCAAACTCCTTCCAAAATTTTTTCTTTCAGTCAAGTTCCTTCTAGGAGCCGAACTCCTTTCAAATTTCTTCTTCAGTCAAGTTCTTCTAGGAGCCAAACTTCTTTCGAATTTCTTCCTCAGTCAAATTTCTCCAGAAGTTGAACTCCTTCTGAATTTCTTACTTCAGTCAGATTTCTTCAGAAGCCAAACTCCTTTCGGACCTCTCCTTCAGTTGGATTCCTCTAGGAGTCAAACTCTTTCTGAATTTTTTCTTCAGTCAAGTCCTTTTAGGAGCCAAACTCCTTCCAAATTTCTTCTTCAGTTGGATTCCTCCAGTAGCTGAACTCCTTCCAAATTTCTTCTTCAGTCAAGTTCCTCTAGGAGCCAAACTTCAAAATCTTTCCTTCAATCAAGTTCCTCTAGGAGCTAAACTCTTTCTAAATTTCTTCTTTAGTTAGATTTTTTCGGGAGTCAAACTCCTTCTGGACTTCTTCTTCAAACAGATTCCTCCAATGGATTACTTCTAGATTTTAGCTAGCATTCCTTTCGGATGATCCTCTCTAGCCATATTCTCTTTAAGAGTCCAAACTCCTCTAGAATTAATGTATGTCAAAGCTTTTCACCAATCAATACCTGCTTTCTCCAAACTTTGACTATTAAATCTCAACGAATGGCCATATCATAGCAACAGACACATCTCTCCATAACAAACTCCATGTGTCCCCAAGCGGCCCACTATCGGATGGTTACGATCATCACGATCAGTCTGCTATAGGCTCCATCTATAAAGAGAAATTCTCTAGATATATTTTCTCTAAGCTCACTTCTTCTTCTCAAAATTTTGCTAAATTCTTGCTTGAGCACTCCATTTTTGTTGGCCAGAAGAGCTGACTGAAGGAAAATCCTGATTTTTTGGATCAGGTTCATTCAGATCTGATCAGATCAAGAGATATATTTTAAAAATTTTTTCTTTGATCCTAATCAGATCAGAGATATTTTAGATCTAATTATTATTATTTTAGAAATAAAATAAAATCTAGATAAATTAAATCAAATTTAATTTACCTTGATATGGGTAATCTTATTACCCATTGAATGATCTGTATGCAGCGGAAGGTTCTGATCTAGCCACATCAACGCCTGGCTTCTTACAGTATTCCACTCAAACTAGATCTGGAGATCCTCTTCTTCTCTATTACATCTCCAAAAATCAGATCTAGATCTGATCTGGAGGATCTTCAAAACTCCTTTTGAAGATCAGTAATCATCCTTTGCAGTAGCACAGCCTTCTAGCTTTCACTCGCCTTTCTTTGATTTGGATCGCACCAACCAAGCTCCAAAACTCTTTTGGATGTGGAGAGGAGAGGAAGAAGGTGGTTTGGCATGGGAGGAAGAGGAAGAGGCAATCTTGGGGCATGGGGGAATTGTGATTCAAAAACATACTTGAGTTGGGCGTAGGTCTTATTTATAGATAAGCGTGATCCAACTCCTCTTCTTTCCAACAATCACAACCCTTGTGAAATTAGATCGAAATCTGATTGGTGAGAATAGAATCCCCTGGATTCCTCCTTAGAGGGTGCCTAAGATCAGTCAAAGTTGGTTCTTAGGAGAACTCTAATTGAAATCCAAAAAGGAGATGGAGTCCTGTCCAACAGGGACTCCTAGGTCCTCCAACTTGGGCAGCACGCCAAGGGTGGCATGCGCCTCTCTTCTTGCCTAGTTCTGGCAGTGAGGACAGGCCCCCACCAGCTCTCCAAAGGTGCGTGACATGTGGTCAAAAGTCAAAGTATCACTGGTCAACATTTGACCAGTCAAAGGTAGACTTTTGACAAAGTCAAAAGAAAAGAAATGGCAGTGACCAAAAATGGCAGGTAAGTCTTACAAAATAAGATAACCTTTCTGACTTGGACAACCTCCAGTCAGACCATATGAAGGCTTCTGATTGAGCACAAAACTTCCTTTGGCTCAGTACAGGACAACTTATTTATGATAGCAAAAGAAGAATGTTAGGTTCAATCGAGTGCTAGCATGATTTTCTTGAACCTAATTGAATCTCATTCAGATCAATTGAACTAGAATCAGGTTCAATTGATGATCACCAGATTCAAACCCTTGTTTGTGTGACCCCAGTTAGGTTCAGTTCTGTATGATAATGAGAGATAGTTCATGATCATCTATCATCGACATCATCGAAACTCCTTTTCGATGGATCAGAACTCCTCTGATTCGAATAGCTAGAATGATCGATCATCTAAATCATTCTAATTGCTCCCAAAATCACCAGTGACACCTAGCCAGTATATGGTGGCAACCCTCAGAGCTGAATACGAACCTCTCTGGTGCGAGCTACCTGTGTGATTAAGTCCTTCTATCTTGAGCCACCGATCAGCATTAGGGTTAAGGTAAACTCGTCAAAACCCTAGTTTCTGTCATATGAGTATCATTTCGATTCGAGTTCGATGTGAAAATCTAAATATAAATTATTTCTATTATTTCACTCTGCCATGGCCATGGACTTTTGGACTTGATTCTCAAGATTATCATAGGGCTGCTCCTCTACCACCGAGGTAGATAGATTCCATCTTGATGCCATCCAGTTCCTATAATGAACATGCTATAGCCAACATACACCTCAGGGTTCCATATGGCTAGGAGACCGAGTAATGGTGTAGTCAAACTATAACATCCTCAAGCTAAACTGCCGATGCATCTTAGGTCAAAAAACCAGACACACCACTACAGCATCGAGTCAGTTATTAATGAGAAGGTAGACTCCCTAATGACTACTCGTGGTGGTCACGCTCAGCGCCCTCATTCTCTAACGAGTTCCTATACTCTCGCTCTGGTGTCTCCACATCGTAGACTGAAGACTCATCTACTAAAGAGAAGTGATTGTACACCAACCTTTCGGATCAATCACCATCCTCGTGATGATCCTATGGTCGGGAGAATTTTATGAGTTAATAATGATTATTCATGTCTTAAATTTTCAACTCTTAAAAATATGAATTATCATTACCATTAACTCAAAGGATGTATCACAAATAATAAATATGCATATGTGATAGAAAATAACCCATTTTATTGATATTAGTCAAAATTCTAAATTTTGTCCTAGAAGTGTATTACAAGTGTCAGCCAATTCTGGCTTCTAGGCACATATATCTACAATCTCATAATTGTCCTAAAGCCAATTAGCTACAAGCTCTAAGTCTATCTTCTCAAGGTGGCTTCGATCTTCTGTTGGCCAATAGCTTTGTAAGTGGTCTGCCACATTATCTGTGGAGTTGACTCTCTTGACCTCGACATAACCTTCTCGAGGTAATCGCGGATGAAATAGTATCGCCGCTCAATGTGCTTGGACTTTCTAGTGAGACCTTCGACTCCTTAGCAAGGGCTATGTGCAAAGTTATTGTCACAGTAATAGAGGGTAGGCCTCTGATGGCATTACTCCGATTTCTACAGCAAAATTCTGTATACCAGAATGCTTTCTTCGCAAGCTTCTGATGCAGCGATATATTCTGGTTCCATGTGAAATCTGCTAGCACCGTTTGCTTGGAACTCTTCCAGCTGACAGCTCACCATTGCACACAAACAGACTTCCAGATGTCGACTTCAATCATCTATATCGGACATGAAATCCGAGTCTGTGTATCCTGGACTTGGATTTCTTCATTACCAAAGATCAACATTCATATCCTTAGTTCTTCTCAAGTACTTAAGGATATATTTTCACAGAAGTCCAGTGTTCTTCATCTGGATTTGACTGATATCTGCTTGTGACACTCATAGCATGGCTACTATCAGGTCGTTATCATAGCATGGCATACATGAGGTCCCTATTGCAAGAAGCATAAGGGAATCTTGCTCATGAGTTCTATTTCCTAGGTGTTCTGGGGGCACATTTCTTTTGGAATGAATACCATGTCTGAATTGGGTATTAATTCCCCTTCTTAGAGTTTTCCATACTAAACCTCTTTAGTACTTCTCTATGTAACATCTTCTTGTGAAAGTCTCTAGGCATCCTATTCGGTCTATCCCTATAACCTTATATTCCTAGAACAAAGGATGCTATCAGCCTAGTCTTTCATGGAGAATTCCTGGACAACCATATCTTGACTGATGTCAATCATGGTGGAAATCATTCCAATAAGAGAGGATTGTACATCCACGTCCAATACGAGGAGACAAACAGCGCTCCACTTGCCCTTTTGAAAACATCACGGTTCCTTTCTTTTTGATGAAAACCAACTTTTGATCCATCATTTTGAAACGAGTGTTCCAGCTCGAGATGCTTGCTTAAGTCCATATATGGACCTTTGCAGCTTGCAAAACCTTGTTGGATCAGGTATCACTGGATGTGAAACCTAGCGGCTTATTCCATATAGATATCTTCCTTCAGATATCATTTTAAGAATGCACGTTTTCACATCCATTTGCCATATTTTATAATCAATAGGCTGCCACAACGCCAGCAAATGTGCGGATGGAATTTTAGCATTACATGGGAAAAAGGTTATCCTGTAGTCCAAATGCCTTCATGATTGACTATAACTTTTTGCCCCTAGTCTAGCCATTTGAATGTCTCCACATTCCCATCTGCACCAATCATTTCTCTTTGGAAGTCCATTTTACATCCCTAATAGGTACATATACCTTTCTGGTGGATCTACCAAGGTTCCAGGACTTGGTTGGAGTGCCATCAGTCGATTTCTTGACTGCATTGCCTCAAGCCATTCTTGGAGTCGATATTCTGATATCGCCTATTGTAGGTTTCTGGATCATACATGAGCACCATTAGCCTGCTGAGGAACAATTTCCTCTACTTCTCTGAAATAATACCCTAAGTATCTTTCAGGGGGATGAGCAAAACTCTTTCCGATTGAGGTGGAGGAGGTAGTGTTCTTATTGGCTCAACATGATTTGGTTCCATATGGTTCTTAGCTCGTTCTGCTGTATAGACTTTCTCAATCAAGCTTGATCTATTTTTCTAATTCCGCTATCTTGAATAAAACTATTTTTCAAGAACGATGGCATGTCGACTCCACAATCACAATATGATGATGTTAGATGATAGAAAAAGTATCCTAATGACTCTTTAGGTATTCCTATGAATCGAGTCTAAAGGACCTTAAAACTCTAACTTAGTCGCTTGTTGGCTTTTGACCATTGGCCGGGAACAACCCCAAATTCTTGAGATGACTCAGACTTGTATTCTTACCAGTGCCATATTCAATACGGGTAGGAATGGTTTTAGAGGAAACCTATTCAGTAGATAAATGAAGTTCAACAATGAGTGTCGCCCAAAGAAATATCGGAGGTCTGTGAAGCTCTCATTCATGGATCGAAACCATATCCCAATAGAGTTCCGATTTCTCTCGTTCGAAATCCCGTGAGTTGAGGATGTTCCTGGTGGAGTCTCTGAGGACATTGCCATTTCTCTTTAGATAGTCTAAGGAATTCCGGCTTAAGGTATTCACCTCCTCGATCTGATCGAAGAACCTAAATTGGGTTTTTCAGTTTGTTTTTCTACTTCATGTTCTGAATTCTTTGTGAACTTTTTCAAAAGCTTCAGGCTTATGTCTCATAAGATACACATACCCATACCTAGAACAGATCATCGGTAAAGAATATAAGTAGACCAAAATTAGCCTCTGCGGACATCAAATGGAGCCGCACACATCAGTATGTACTAGGGCAAGGAGATCTGTGGGCCCTTCCCCATGTCCAACAAAGAGGAGGTTTAGTCATTTTCCTTGAGACAAGATTCACAAGTGGATATGACTCAAAAGTTGAATGGACTCAATAGCCCCTTTCTCAATTTGTTAATTCTATCTTCTGCTATATACCTAATCTCAGGTGCCATTAGATATTAGTCTTTGGAACTATCCTAGTCGTTGTCAATTCACGTTTTACTTGTAGTTAGCTTAAATAGTTACAGTCAATATGGCATACTGATAAGAACCATTTACAAGGGCAAACCATTTGCATTTTATTTCTTTCATAAAGAATGTTACAATGGATTCCTTTAAAGAAGGTGATCACAAAGCTTCTATGGCTAAGCATGAAAAGAAATCAAATTCCTGCTAGTAGCAGGCGACATATATAACAGTCTTTTAAAATAAGTTTAAACATCAGATGGTATCGCAGAGAAGGTATATTCCCACGGCCTACTGCAGCCAACTCTTTGCTCTCATTACCGAACCGCTAGGATCATGTCTCCATCCTCACCTCCTGCTATCCTCAAGCCCTCATAGAAGTGCACAGATGAGCACTCAACGCAGAGTCAAGCACCCAACTAGATGCAGAAAGAACCGATAAGATTAGACTCAATAACGGCATTATACCTCCAAGGACCTTCTTTCTTGATTCTTTAGGTGGCCAGAGTAAGTAGGGCAGTGTCCCGCTTCTAATTGGCCGTCGTTGTTGCAATGGAAACTACTTTCCTTTCCGTCAGCGGCTTTTCATCTTGCTCTCCTTCTTCTTCTTTGATCCTTCCACCTTCTGCTTTTTATAGACTTCTTTCTCTTTCCATTAAGACTTCTTTTGGAAGAAGTTCCATTCCATGCAAGAAACCTGAGCCTTAGAACCTTCATAGAAAGCATCAGCGGTAACCAGCATATTCATTCCATTCGCGCAAGATTTTGAAGTTTATGCATGTGATAATTCATGATGAATTGCTCATATGCATCAGTCAAGGATTGCAGAATAATATTCATTTCTGCAAGATCCAAGTCAACTTCACACACGAGCTTCTCAAGCTCTCTCCATTCTGATTATTGTCAGACAGTGATCTTGACTGACTGCCCATACGCATTTAGCCTTAAAAAAGTTCATTTTGTTGATCTTGATATTTGCCTGTGCACTCTGTTCACCAAACATCCTCTGCAGGTAGCCAACATTTGGCAGAGTCCTAGATATCATTCATTGCGCTGGAAAGCTCATCAGACATTCGAGCCTCATCATGTATATCTTGGCTTATTTGTCTTTGTATCCATTTTTCTTAGAGAGACGACTCTCGTTCAGATGATGGACGGTTGGTAGTGGGAGGGTCCTGTCAGTAATGTGGTTAACTTCTTCAGAACCTCAAAATATTTTTGTAGTTCCTGGCCAATCTTTAAATTGGGGTCCATCAGTCTGATTGTGGTGTCTAGGATACGCTGCCAATGGTTGGACGCAGATATTCTGTAGAGAGTCAAAGGATTCTAGTTATAGATAGTAATTTATGACTTGACCAATTGTATTTAGGAATTTTATTTTTAAACAAATTAGCTCCCACTATTTTTCTTGGATCCCTTAACACTTCCTCTTGTTTAGAGTTGCAAAATCTCCGCGATTTGAATAATTTCTAGTGGGTGAGTGCGGTCTCACCAACTGACTCATCACCTCACCTAACAATTATTGGTGATGGGTTTAGCCAATGATGAACAACTCTTGTTCAATGATTCTCTAATCAATGGTGACCCAACTTGTCATCTAATTCATTGAATCTCACCATATCTGAATATTGATCCACTTACTTAGTTAAGTTCAGGACCCACATTTGACATTAGATGGGTTCCTAATTGAGTCTCTCACCGATAATTCCGAAATATTGAGTTCCCAACTCATCCTCCAGCCATAGCCATTCCAATGCTAATAGAACAGTAGTTGCTCTTCCCGGTGCAACTGAGCCATGTATCCAGCTACGAAACAATCAAACGGGAAGGGCCCGACATAATTTTACAATGTGGAAGACCTCGACTTAATCTTTTCTTTAGGGAGAATTGATTCAGGTCTCATTATAAACCTAGACTTGGTCATAGTCATAACAATTATGGACTAACCTAGTGGCATGGGTAGCTTCGGGATATTATTGATCCACTCAGATCAGAACTGTGTCAACAGATTGGCCAGCGTAGTGAGATCGGTGGAAGGAATATGCCTTAACTCAGCACAAGAACGCATTCAGGTCGAGTAGCTTTCCAATTAAACAGTCAACGTCGTAGTGCCAAACTTACCTATAGACACAAATTGTTGAGTCAGAACTCAATTTGGGTTTACGCCTGACAATCCAGATCTTAACCTTTTCTGCGCCTAATTAGGTCTTGCTTGATCGTTGAACTCGATTCTTGAACCCAGACTTTAATTCCTATTAGGGCGTCAATTTAAGCATTGTTGATTCCCAATCCTAACCAACTCTTGATTCAGTTTGATCAGCCGCTTAGCCTAATTGAGCTACCCAAGCTCGAACCCAGTATTATGAATATGATCTTAGAGTCTAATTCTCAATTTTAGACTCTAATTGATATTCATTATAATCTTAATTTCTTAAATAATAGGGTTCATAAATACAAAATATGTCACATAAAATCCTAGGACTTTCAGGATTCTAGGATTTTGCAGAAAGTAAGTTTTGAATTTCTGATTTAAGGACGACACGCAGCACCCTACACGTCATAAGAACACCCATCAAAATGGGAAAGAGGGCCATAAACCTTTCTTCAGTTCTTTTTATGAAAAAACCGGGGGGGGGGGACGGCCAAGGAACGTTCTTAATCGAGAGAACATGCAATACTTACAAACATATTTCAGATTATATCATATTATCTCATATACAAATTAGATCTAATTCATGGCATATTTTGCATTACATCTCATGTATCGTATCATGCATACTTTTCAGATCTAAATTATCTCATAATAATCATAAAAAATTTAGATTTAAATTGATCTAATCAAAATAAATTCTAATCTATATAATTATGTAGAACTATTCTACGAAACTAGTCATAGACAATGCATTCATATATATCTCAATGATATTTAATTAAATAATATTTTTATTTATATTATTTTAGATATTATTATTACCATTTATAAATCAAAAAAATAGTTAAATAAATAGACTTCTAAAAAATATGATTTAATCAGATTAAATCCAAAACATCAAGACTATTCTATAGAACTTTCTATTTTAGAACTAGTCATGCATATTTCTAATATTAGATCCCAAATTATAATTTTAATTTTTTCTAGATTTCAGATCTGTCACTCTCATTGTGACATTGAAAATTTTCTTATTTTTTAATTTAAAATTAGAATCTAAATACTTTTAGAACTTGCTCTGATACCAGTTGAAGGAAATTCTAATTTCCCAGACCAGGTTCGTTTAGATCTGATCAGACTTCAAAGAGATATATCAAATTTTTTATTGATTCTAATTAGATTGAATATTTTAAGATATGATTATTATATTTTAGAAGAAATAAAATAAATCTAGATAATTAAATTCAAATTTAATTTACCTTGATTGGGTAATCTTATTATCCGTGATGATCTGTATGTCAGTTTGGAAGGTTCTGGATCTACCATGCAAGTGTTGGCCTCTACGGTATTACCACTCGGTGGATCTAAAAATCCTCTTCTTCTCTTCATGTCTCCAAAAAATTTAGATATGGATCTGATCTGAGGTCTCCAACTCCTTTTGAGATCAGCATCGTCTCTGCGCAGCGCAGCCTTCTAGCTTCACTACCTTATCTTTGATCTGTTATCGCACCCAACCAAGCTCCAAAACCTTTGGATGTGGAGGGAGAGGAGAAGGTGGTTTGCATGAGGAAGAGGGGAAGAGGAACTTGGAGGCATGGGGAATTGTGATTCCAAACATAACTTGAGTTGGGCGTAGGGTTCTTTTTATTAGACTAAGCAGTTGATCTAACTCCTTCTTTTCCCAACCAAATCACAAAGCCCTTTGTGCAATCAGAATCTAAATTTCTGATTTGATGGGCAATAGATCTCCTGGATTCCTCCTTAGAGGATGCCTAAATTCAGTCAAAGTGGTTCTTGGAGAACTTATATCGTGGAATCCAAAAAGGAGATGCGAGTCCTGTCCAATAGGCTCCTAGGGCGCCTCCAACCTTGGGCACACGCCAAGTGGTGGCGTGCGCACTCTTCTTTTGCCTAAATTCTGGTAGGGGGACAGGCTCCCCACCAGCTCTCAAATAGGTTGCATGACATGTGGTCAAAAAGTCAAAGATCAAATGGTCAACATTTGACCAGTCAAAGGTAGACTTTTGCAACCAACGTCAACAGACAAGAAATGAGTAGGTTGACCATAAATGGCAAGTTAATGTCTTACCCAAAAAGTAAGACAACCTTTTCTAACTGGGACAACCTCCAGTCCAAGACCATATGAAGGCCTCTGATTGAGCACAAACTTATTTTTGCTCAGTCAGGAAAACTTATTTATGATAGCAAAAGAAGAAACTTAGGTTCAATCGATGTGGTAGGCATGATTTCCTTTGACCCTATTGAATCTCACTCAGATCAATTGAACTAGATCAGTTCAATGAGGATCACCAGATTCAAACGTCTTATTTGTGTGGACCCAGTTAGATTTAGTTTCTGTTATAGTTAATGGATATCTGTCATGCATCTCTATTCGATTGACATCATCGAAACTCCTTTCGATGGATCAAAAACTCTTCTGCATAATCGAACAATTAGAATGATACAAATCATCTAAAATATTTCTAATTGCTCCTCTCGCTCTCTCTATGGTGGCAACCATAGAGCTAAATGCGAACTCTTGGTGCAGCTACCTGGTGATTAGTCCTTCTATCTTTGAAGCCCCGATCAGATTAGGGTTAAGGTAAATCGTCAAAACCCTAGTTTTCTGTTGCATATTGACTGTAATCATTCGATTTGAGTCTGATTGTGAAAATCTAATAGAAACTCTTTTCTATTATTTCACTTTTACCATGGCATGGACTTCTGAGGACTTGTTCTCATGATTATCATAGGGCGAGACTCCTCTACAACCGAGGTAGATAGATTCCATCTTGCATGCCCATTCCATTCTACAACATGAACCATGCTATAGCCAACATAACCTCAAGGGGTTTTTCATATGGCTAGGGAGATCGAAGTAAATGATGTAGTCAACGTATTAACACCCTCAAGGGTGAACTGTTGATTGCATTCAGGTCAAGAACTAGATACACCCTGTAGCATCGAGTTAGTCGACTTGCGAGAAGGTAGACTCACCTAATGACTACTCGAGGTGGTCCGCTCAGTGCCCTCTTCTCTAACGAGTATCTGTACTTTCTCGCTCCGATGTCTTCACACCATAGACTGAAGACTCATCCTACTAAAGAGAGTGATGATTGTACACCAACCTTCGGATTAATCACCATCTTCGTGCATTGATCTTATGGCTCTGGGAGCATTTTATGAAGTCAACAATGATTATTCATGCTTTAAAATTTTCAACTTCTTGAAAATATTAATTCATCATTAACCATTCACTCAGGATGTATCACAAACACTAAATATAATAGTGATTAGAAATAACCCATTTTTATTGATATTAGTGTCAAAATTATACATTTTTGCCCTTAGAAGTGTATTTACAAATGCTCAGCAATTCTGACTCTAGGGTACACTATATCTAACACTGACTGATTGTCGGAGGATCCTAACTAGAGCCACCACCATCGATTCTGGAAGGAATTTTATTTTAATAGCATCACCGACGGTGACCTCATTCATTTTCCTTCAAGCCTCTAGCTCGATCCGTGTTCAACCAGGATTCTAGTACTAATATCTCAATTGAATGCTCATATTCTTTTATTGAAAGAATCAAGAAAAAAGAGCAAAAGAAGATCAGCCAAATATTTTTTCAAGGAGCACTAGTACATGAAACCAACTTCAAAGAAAGTATTAAAGTTAAAATTGGTATGTTTTTCAGCAGCTTGACACTGATCAAGGAGTCGATCCTTGAAATTGGTAGGACTGATCAAGGGACTCATACACTGTACCAGACTCAAAAAAATAAAGGATATTATTTTGGACCTTATCGTTGGGAGTCGACTCAGGAAGGAGGTTAGACTCATGTTTCAGAGAGGGCACAAGTTAAAAAAATGCTAAATTTTTCATACCTGTAATTGGAGTTGACTCAAAAAATCTAGGAGTCAGATCTGGCATACAAAATTAGCATGGTATAAAATATATAGAATATTAGATTTTTTACTTTGAGACAAGAGTTGATCAAGGTTTGGGAGTCACTTGAATTTCTGATAACTCTAATGGTAGTTTTTAGATTACTAGATTTTAGTTAGATCTCTAAGCTTTTTCTAATGTTCTAATAGTATAACCCATTTTAGTATTCTAACTAAGATTAGAAGACTCTTAAAATTGTATTACCATAGATAATACAAGTAATAAAAAAGAAGAAAGGAAATACAGAACAATATCATCCAAATTCTATGCAGTCCAACTAATGAGCTTTAAAAGCCTTCATTGCTATCAACACTCAACTAGCTATGCAATTAAGTCATTTTGCAAGTGAAGAAGGAAAGCATTCATTGCAAAAGCCCTCAACAACTTAGCTTGTGCATCAAACTTCAAATTCAGCTCCTTAAGGAGTTTATTTATATTTAAATTTTTTGTACTCTTCAAAATTCTGTATTTCCGTTTCAAAGGAATCTTAAAACTGGGGATAGGTTCATCTAAGCCTAAATTGATTTTGTACAAGTCTTAGAAGTGGCTTGGGATTAGGTTTTATCTCCTCTATCTTATCTCCAGCCGAGGTTGAAGGAGATCTTATCTCCTATTGACATTAACGTTGAAGCTCGAAAGAGATATTGTCTCCAGTTGAGGTTGAAGGATTTTGACTTGCTCATGTTAGGATGAGGTTCTCCTTTTGTTTCTAACATGACCACTATTGATTGCTTCTTTCCTATCATCACATAGTTTTTGCATCAAGAAACAATAATATTGAAATGGAGGAGTTTTATTGAAGAAAAATTATTGGTAGTACATCCTCAGATTTTTTAAATTTCAAGGTCGTGTGAGCATTGTTCCTCTGAGCTCCTTTAGGCGATAAGTTTTGGATCGAACGATCTCCTCTATTTCATACCGATCTTCTCAATTTGGGGCAAGCTTTTCCTGAATTTGAGGCTAAGGGATGGCGGCTCGCCAAAGCACTAAGTTCCTCAAAGATGTGTTGATGATGCTGAGAGGCGGTCGATCTTCTTATTGTTCTTTCCTCATTGGTGGTTCTGGCTGTGGCAGTATTTTTTGGCCGATCTACTCTTGCTTCAGGCCGACGTCTGAGGAATCAACCCAATCAGCCTCTCCTAATGGGCTCCTCGATTTCGTCTTGGAGCTGAATGCATTCTTCAGTATCATGATCGTGGTCACGATGGTAGAGGCAGTACTTGCTTCGATTGTGCTTGTTTAGAGAAGATCATAATTCTTCTGGTTTTGATAGCTGATTCTTGATTTCCATCAGAACTTGAGTTTTAGGAGCATTATGGGGGCGTAGTTGTGGAACCTTCCAGAAGGAGAACCTCTTCGCGCCCTTCTATCGAGGCTTCTTTGATGATGAGCTCGAGGGAGAGTTTGGGATCGCTTGCACTCGGAGGAAGTCCATTAGCACAGTCGAACTTCATTTGGCCCTCCATCAGCAGTAGATCTATACTGCTCTCCTACAGCTTTCTCATCCTTCAACTTGAAGGCTTCTTCACTCGAATATTTTTCTTAGCCCAAGCTAGCAGATCGACAAAGTACCTAGGATACTTATTCTCCAAGAAGAACAACAAATCGTTCTTCTGAAGGCCATTCTTGAGTGCGGCCATTGCTATAGACTGGTCCAGGATTTGGACCTCCAATGCAGCAGCATTAAATCGGGTGACATAAGTTCAGATAGATTCTTCCTCCTTCTATTTGATATTCATCAAAAAATTCAAACCTCAGTGGGGATGCCGACTGCTAACAAAATGAGCCACAAACTGATGGCTCATCTAATCAAAGAAGAAGATCATATCCAGCTTCAATGTCGAGTATCAATTTTTTGCTGCTCTCTTTAAGATAGATGGGAAAGCTCGACATAATATGACGTCTGGTGCATCATAGAGAAGCATCATGGTCTAGAAGGCTTTCAGATGATCGATCGGATCGGAGGTTCCATCGTAGCTTTCAAATTGGGAGAGCTTGAAGTTTGATGGAATAGGCTCTTACATAATTCAGGAAGAGAAAGGAAGATCAGTGCAGACATTGTCATAGTGAACCGAGGCGATATGGTGGAGTCCCTCAATCCATCGATCCATCTTCCATAGTTTTTAATCGATGACGTCATCTCGATCGTAGATCTTGGAAGGCTTTCGACTATGGATGGGGAAGGTCCCTTTCGAAGAAGAATCATGATCCGAGCAAGGATCCTCTACTCTCTATTTCTCCTTCCTAGGGGCGATGGGTATGCTAGCCCAAGTGCTCCTCCTTGGGATCAATTTTTGACATCTTGATGGTAGATTTCCTGATGGAACTACCATCAGGGGCTACCGCATGGCTTGCACCATTTTGGTGAGGCCCTGAATTCGCTGCATTAGAAGATTAAACTGCTTCAAATTTACTATGATCGTCGATGGAGGAGGAGGTTGAAGCACTGATGATGGAGCAGAGATAGATGGATCTGGCCTAAATCTGGGGGTAGAAATGGTAGATCTTTGGATAGTCGCTCTTTTTGGAGATATTTCTCGGGATTGATGGAGAGGATAGAGATGAACCTTGAAAAAGAAGATCCACAGGATCGACTGAGCACTCCTTTAAGAACAAGAGTACCTTAAAAATAGAGGTGCACTTCCTCTAGCACCAATCCTATTGGTGCAGAATCTGGTTGATGCTAGATTGAGCTAGAGTTGAGGAAGAAGAGGTCGTCGTCGGTGACCTACAAAATAAAGTTTCATTCAAAGTCGATGGTGGTGGCTTCGACAGGATCTTTCGACGATCAAATCAGCTCTTCTGGCCAATAGAAATGGAGTGCTCAGGCAAGAATTTAGCAGAATTTTGAAAAGAAGAAGAGAGCTTAGAGAAAATATATTTGGAGGATCCTTTTTTATAGATGGAGCCTGTAGCAGACTGATAGTGATGGTCGTAACCATTCGGTAGTGGGCTGCTCGAGACCATATGGAGTTTATTATGAAAAGAGGTGTCCATTGTCGTGATGTGGCCATTCGTTAAGATTTAATAGTTGAAGTTCGGAGGAAGCAGGCATTGGTTGGTGAAGAGCTTTGACATACATCAATTTCAGAGGAGTTCGGACTATTAAAGAAAATACGGCTAGAGGGGATCATCTGGAAGGAATGCTAGCTAAAATCTGAAAGTAATCCACTAGAGAAATCCGACTGAAGGAGAAGTCCAAAAGAAGTTCGACTTCTGGAGGAATCCAATTAAAGAAGAAATTTGGAAGGAGTTCGCCAATCATGTTGGTGCAGAA
Organism: Cocos nucifera; assembly: GCA_006176705.1. Classification (NCBI taxonomy): domain Eukaryota; kingdom Viridiplantae; phylum Streptophyta; class Magnoliopsida; order Arecales; family Arecaceae; genus Cocos; species Cocos nucifera. The sequence goes on along the minus strand of QRFJ01000809.1, from coordinate 55,162 downwards.
TCTGGTTGACGCCAGATCGAGCTAGAGTTGAGGAAGAAGAGATCACTATCGATGACCTGCAAAATAAAGTTTCATCTAGAGTCGATGGTGGTGGCTCCGGTAGGACCCTCCGATGATCAAGTCAACTTTTCTAGCCAACAAAAATAGAGTGCTCAGATAAAAATTTAGCAAAGTTTTGGGAAGAAAAAGAGAGCTTAGAGAAAATGTATCTGACGGGTCCCTCTTTATAGATGAAGCCTATAGTAGACTGATAGTAACGACCGTAATCATCTGGTAGTGGGCCACTCGGGGCCACATGAAGTTTGTTATAAAGAGAGGTGTCCATTGTCGTGATGTAGCCGTTCATTGAGATTTAATAGTCAAAGTTTAGAGGAAGCAGACATTGGTTGGTGAAGAGCTCTGACACATATCAATTCTAGAGGAGTTCAAACTCCTAAAGGGAATACGGCTAGAGAAGATCATTCGAGAGGAATGCTAGCTAAAATCTAAAAGTAATCCATTGGAGGAATCCGACTGAAGGAAAAATCCGAAAGGAGTTTGACTCCTGGAGGAACTTGACTGAAGAAGAAATCTAGAAGGAGTTCGGCTCCTAAAGAAACTTGATTGAAGAAAAATTTTGAAAGAAGTTTGGCTCCTAGAGGAATCTAACTGAAGAAAAAATTCGAAAAGAGTTTGGCTCTTGGAAGAACTTGACTGAAGAAGAAATTTGAAAAGAGTTTGGCTCCTGGAGGAATCCGACTGCAAGAGAGGTCCGAAAGGAGTTCGACTCCTGGAGGAACTTGACTGACAGAGAAATCCAGAAGGAGTTTGGCTCCTGGAGGAATTTGACTGAAGAAAAAATTTAGAAAGAGTTCGGCTCTTAAAGGAATCTGACTGAAGGAGAAATTTATAAGGAGTTTGGCTCCTAGAGGAATCCGACTGAAGGAGATGTCTGAAAAGAGTTCAGCACCTGAAGGTATCCGATTGAAGAAGAAGTTCAAAAGAAGTTCGGCTCCTGAAGGAATCCGACTGAAGGAGAAATCTGGAAGGAGTTTAGCTCCTAAAGGAACTTGACCGAAGGAGAGATCCAAAAGGAGTCTGGCTCTCAGAGGAATCCAACTGAAGGAAAAATCTAGAAGGAGTTTGACCGCTGGAGGAGTTCAGCCGCTGAAGGAGTTCGACTGGAGTTTAGTTGTTGGAGGAGTTCAGCTAGGGTTCGATCGTTGAGAAGTTTGGCCGATTGGAGGAGTTCGGCTAGGATTCGATCGCTAGAGAAGTTCGATTGGGGTCCAACCACTGGAGGAGAATTTTCAATTGAAGCTCTTCTGTGATTACTAGTTGCATTAGGCTAATCATCAGGCTGGACTTCGATGGGAGCGAGGTTTATCCCCAATAGAGATGGATTCCTATCTTTTTGAACTTCATCTTAAATACTCCAACTAAATTATTAGTATCAAAAATAAATTTAAATATTTTATTATTCATCAAAATCATACCTAGGGTCAATAGCCTTTGAGCTACCCGGGCTAGGGGGAGACACCGACGACCTCTCGATGGTGAGCCAATTGATGCCATCGTGACATCTTGGGAGCGGGTGTGAATGATGACCTAGGATGTGCGAGACCTCCTTTTATAGGAGCCTCTGGACCTAGCACCACCCACAACACCCATGCACGATGCAATAAGTGTTGCCATGGGAGAGGCATGGCAGATCGCACCAGTAGAAATCAAGAAAATAGATCTCCTTCCTAAGAAGATATCACCATCAGGAAATGATAAGCATTAAATGCTCATGGGGATGCGGATAGTCGACTGCTAGTAGCCTAGAGATATTTTGAATACAAATAGGATCCCAACAAGCATGATCGAAAAAAGTTCAAGGATGACTACAAGGTGCTCAGGCACGAGCCTGGACCTGATGATTGGATCAGAAGACTAACCTCTCGAGAATATCTCAATCGAAGCCAAGTCCTTTGAATAATAGCTGGTGCGATGTAATCCAAATATTACCCAAACTTGAACCAAGAGCTTCCACACCTTCGAGGATGTTTCATCTATGGCCCTCCATCGGCCTAATGATAGAAGAAACCTTTGATCAGTTTCAACCTTGAAGACAAACACATCGATGCTGTTAAAGAAGCTATTGCCCAAGGATGGCTACCCATGGAGAGGGTGAATTGGGTATTTAAAAAATCTAACTTGAGACTTGCTCGGATTATATTATTTAAATGCTTAATAAAAGAAATTATGAGATATGTAATGAATAAAAATTGCAAAGTAAAGAACATAATCACAAGCATAATAATTTTATAGTGGTTTGGCGCCAAACTCAGCACCTACGTCCAATCTCTAAATAAACCACTTAAGAATTCAACTATAATCACTTAACTTGATTATAGTTTGATTATTTTACTTGAATTTATAATCTAATCCAGTTAGTTTTAATCTTGACTCTCTAACTACAAGCAGACAATGATTATTTTTTTGAACTAATAATCAACCTCAATTGATTTTAATCTTGGCTCACCAATCAAACCATACAATGTCTAACTCAAGTCTTAAACTAACCTAAGTTTTCATCCTAAGAAACTTGAAAACAAAAATAGAAATATAACTAAAACAAACTCTTTTAAGCTCAAAAAAAGAAAATCTGGGTTACTTTGCTTGTAGGCATGATTTCTTCTCCTTGAGTGCTTAAGAGAGGTAGATGATGATCTTCGATACTAATAGCCTGACTTCTCTTAGATTGAGGATGATGGAAGGATAAAAAAATATCCAAAAATCACTCCTTTCTTTCACTATTTGGCTCACACACTTGAATGCACTGAAAGTTGCTTGGAAGCTCTCTAATGTACGTTCAAAAGATATCTTTTATATTCCAAAATATTTTCTTATATATCTCTAAAGTATTCCACCACTACAAGTTACCTAGGAGGATTTTAGAAAGTGATCTAGCTATTGGAGACACAAAACTAGCCGTTGGAAGGCATGTGGGATAAAAAAACTGCAAAACTAGAAACTAGCCATTTCAGTTACTAGGTCGGCTTAGTTTTTGACTGGGTCGGCTCAGTCATCACTAGGTTTGCTCAATTTTCTGCTTGGTCGGCTCAGTATCAATGGATCAAAAATAATCAGTTTATATCTTCTGTTATCTTTTGAAACTAGGTCGGCTATCTTTTTGACTGGATCAACCAAGTCATTCACTTGATCAACTCAATTAAAAACTAGGTCAACTAAGTCCCCTAGGTCTTGAATATGTATTTTTAAACTTTTTATTTTTTGTTTCTGAAGGAAAATCCTGATTTTTTGGACCAGGTTCGTTCAGATCTGATCGAATCAAGAGATATATTTCAAAAATTTTTCTCTTTAATTTGAATCAGATCTGGGATGTATCAGATCTGATTCTTATTATTCTAATAATAAAAATAAAATCTAGATAAATTAAATTAAATTAAATTTATCTTGATGTAGGATAATCCTATTATCTGTTTGATGATCCTGTAAGCAGCAGAAGGTTCTGGATCTAGCCACGCAAGTGCTTGACCTCTACCAATATCCACTCAGGCTAGATCTGGAGATCCTCTTCTTCTCTATCATGTCTCCAAAAATTAGATCTGAATCTGATTTGGAGGATCTTCAAAATAGCTTTCGAAGATCAGCAGTTGTCCTTTGCAGCAGCGCAATCTTCTAGCTTTCTGTCGCCTTTCTCTCGCCTGGATTGCACCAATCTTAGATCCCAAACTACTTTGAGCATGGAGAGGAGAGGGAGAAGATGGTCTTGGCATGGAGGAGGAGGAGAGAGGTAGCCTTGGGGCATGGAGAATTGTATTCATCTTTTTGAGTTGGGCATAGGGTCTTATTTATAGACTATGCATGATCCAACTCCTCTTCTTCCCAATCAATCACAACCCTTTGTGAAATCAGATCTAAATCTGATTGGTGGAAATAGAGTCCCTTGGATTTCTCCTTAGATGGCACCCAAGATCAGTCAAACTTAGTTTTTAGGAGAAGTCTAATTGAAATCCAAAAAGGAGATGGAGTCCCTGTCCAACAGAGACTCCTAGGCGCCTCATGCTTGGGCGCACGCCACCCTTGGATGCGCCCTCCTCCTTACCAGCTTCTGGCAGGGGGACAAGCCCCCACCAGCTCTGCAATAGGTGCATGATACGTGGACAGAAGTCAAAGTATCAATGGTTAACATTTGACCAGTCAAAGGTCAAGTTTTGGCCAAAGTCAAAGGACGAGAAATGGCAGATAACCAAAAATGGCAGGTATTGTCTTACAAAATAAGACAATCCTTTTCTAATCTGGACAGGCTCCAGTCAGACCAAGTGAAGGCCTCTGATCGAGCACAAACTCCTTTGGCTCAGTCAGGACAACTATTTATGATAGTAAAAGAAGAACGTTAGGTTCAATCGAGTGCTAGCACGATTTTCTTGAACCTAATTGAATCTCATTCAGATCAATTGAACTGGATCAGTTCAATTGATGATCACCAGATTCAAACCCTTATTTGTGTGACCCAGTTAGGTTCAGTTCTGTATGGTAATGGGATATGTCATGATCTCTATCATCGACATCATCGAAACTTCTTTCGATGGATCAAAACTCTTCTGATTCGAACAGCTAGAATGATCGATCATCTAAATCATTCTAATTGCTCCCAAAATCCACCAGTGACACCTAGCAGTATATGGTGGCAACCCATCAGAGCTGAATGTGAACCTCTTGGTGCAGCTACCAGTGTGATTAAGTTCTTCTATCTTGAGCCCCGATCAGATTAGGGTTAAGGTGAACTCGTCAAACCCTAGTTTCTATCATATGATGTAATCATTCGATTCAAGTCTGATGTGAAAACCTAAATAGAAACTCTTTCTATTATTTCACTCTACCATGGCCATGGACTTTTGGACTTGATTCTCATGATCATCATAGGGCTGCTCCTCTACCACCGAGGTAGATAGATTCCATCTTGATGCAATCCAGTTCCTACAATGAACATGCTATAGCCAACATACACCTCAGGGTTCTGAATGGCTAGGAGATCGAGTTATAGTATAGTCAAACGTTAACACTCTCAAGGTGAACTATCGATGCACCTCAGATCAAAGAACCAGACACGCCACTGCAGCATCGAGTCAGTCATTGACGAGAAGGTAGACTTTCTAATGACTACTTGAGGTGGTCACGCTCAGTGACCCTCGTTCTCTAACGAGTATCTGTACTCTCACTTCGATGTCTCCACACCGTAGACTCAAGACTCATCTACTAAAAAGAAGTGATTGTACACCAACCTTTCGGATCAATCACCATCCTCATGATGATCCTATGGTCGGGAGCATTTTATGAGTTAATAATGATTATTCATGTCTTAAATTTTCAACTCTTGAAAATATGAATTATCATTATCATTAACTCAAAGGATGTATCACAGACACTAAATACACATATGTGATAGAAAATAATCCATTTTATTGATTATTAGTCAAAATTATAATTTTGCCCCTAGAAGTGTATTACAAGTGTCAGCCAATTCTGGCTTCTAGGGCACATATATCTAACAATCTCCCACTTGTCCTAAAGCCAATTGGCTACAAGTCTAAGTCCCATCTTCTCAAGGTGGGCTTCGATCTTCTGCTGGCCCAACGGCTTTGTAAGTGGGTCTGCCACATTATCTGTGGAGTCGACTCTCTTGACCTCGACGTAACCCTTCTCGAGGTAATCGCGGATGAGGTGGTATCGCCGCTCAATGTGCTTGGATTTTTGGTGAGACCTCGGCTCCTTAGCAAGGGCTATGGCGCCATTATTGTCGTAGTATAGAGGAATGGCATCTGATGGCATTACTCCAATTTCTACAGCAAACTTCTTGTACCAGAATGCTTCCTTCGCAGCCTCTGATGCAGCGATATATTCTGCTTCCATGGTGGAATCTGCTATCACGGTTTGCTTGGAACTCTTCCAGCTGACAGCACCACCATTGCACACAAACAGACTCCCAGATGTCGACTTTCGATCATCTATATCGAACATGAAATCCGAGTCTGTGTATCCCTGGACTTGGAGTTCTCCATTACCAAAGACCAACATCATATCCTTAGTTCTTCTCAAGTACTTAAGGATACATTTCACAGAAGTCCAGTGTTCTTCACCTGGATTTGACTGATATCTGCTTGTGACACTCACAGCATGGGCTATATCAGGTCGTGTACATAGCATGGCATACATGAGGCTCCCTATTGCAGAAGCATAAGGGATCTTGCTCATGCATTCTATTTCCTCAGGTGTGCTAGGGCACATCTTCTTGGAAAGATGAATACCATGTCTGAAGGGTATTAATCCCCTCTTAGAGTTTTCCATACTAAACCTCTTTAGTACTTTCTCTATGTACATCTTCTGTGAAAGTCCTAGCATCCTATTCGGTCTATCCCTATAGACCTTAATTCCTAGAATAAAGGATGCTTCACCTAGGTCTTTCATGGAGAATTCCTTGGACAACCATATTTTGACTGTCGTCAACATGGGAATATCATTCCAATAAGGAGGATGTCATCCACGTACAATACGAGGAAGACAACAGCGCTCCACTGACCTTTTTGAAGACACACATGGTTCCTCTTCATTTTTGATGAAACCAAACATTTTGATCACATCATTGAAACGAGTGTTCCAGCTCCGAGATGCTTGCTTAAGTCCATATATGGACCTTTGCAGCTTGCAAACCTTGTGATCAGTATCACTGGATGTGAAACCTAGCGGCTGTTCCATATAGATATCTTCCTCAAGATATCCATTTAAGAATGCCATTTTCACGTCCATTTGCCATATTTCATAATCGAAATAGGCTGCAATGGCAAGCAATGTGCGGATGGATTTTAGCATAGCCACTAGGAAAAGGTATCCTGATAGTCAATGCCTTCGCATTGACTATAACCTTTTGCCACTAGTCTAGCCTTGAATGTCTCCACATTTCCATCTGCACCAATCTTTCTCTTGAAGATCCATTTACACCCAATAGGTACTATACCTTCTGGTGGATCTACCAAGGTCCAGACTTGGTTTGAGTGCATCGAGTCAATTTCTGACTGCATTGCCTCTAGCCATTTCTCGGAGTCGATATCTGATATCGCCTCATTGTAGGTTTTGGGATCATCACCATGAGCACCATTACCTATGAGGAACATTTTCTCTACTTCCTCTGAAATAATACCTAAGTATCTTTCAGGGGGATGGAAAACTCTTTCCGATCTACGAGGTGGAGGAGGTAGTGTTCTTATTGGCTCAACCTGATTTGGTTCCAATTGGTCCTTAGCTCGTTGTACTTGTGAGACTTTCTCATCAAGCTTAATCTGCTTTCCAATGCCGCTATCTTGAATAAACTATTTTTCAAGAAAGATGGCATGTCGACTCACAATCACATTGTGGTCTTCTGGAATGTAGAAATAGTATCCTAATGACTCTTTAGGATATCCTATGAATCGAGCTCTGAAGGACCTAAACTCTAACTTGTCCGCTTGTTGTCTTTTGACATGAGCCGGACAACCCCAAATTCTGAGATGACTCAGACTTGGTTTCTTACCATGCCATATCTCATACGGTGTGGTAGGAATGGTTTTAGAGGGAACCCTATTCAGTAGATAAATTGAAGTTAACAATGAGTGTCCCCAAAGAAAATTAGGGAGGTCTGTGAAGCTCATCATGGATCGGACCATATCCAATAGAGTCTGATTTCTCTGTTCTGAAATCCCGTTGAGTTGAGGTGTTCCTGGTGGAGTCCATTGAGAGACTATGCCATTTTTTTTTGAGATAGTCTAGGAATTTCCGACTAAGGTATTCACCTCCTCGATCTGATCGAAGAACCTTAATAAATTTTTCAAGTTTATTTTTCTACTTCATGTCTGAATTCTTTGAACTTTTCAAAAGCTTCAGACTTGTGTCTCATAAGATACACATACCCATACCTAGATAGATCATCGGTAAAGATAATGAAGTAGACAAAATTGCCTCTAGCCGGCACATCAAATGGGCCGCACACATCAGTATGTACTAGGGCAAGGAGATCTGTGGCCCTTTCCCCATGTCCTACAAAAGGGAGTTTAGTCATTTTGCCTTGAAGACAAGATTCACAAGTTGGATATGACTCGAAAGTCAATGAACTCAATAGCCCATTTTTCTCCAATTTGTTGATCCTATCTTCTGCTATATGACCTAATCTCAGGTGCCATAGATACCTATCGTTTGGACTATCCCTAGGTCGTTTGGCATTCACGTTTTGCTCGATAGTTAGAATAGATACATCAATATGTAGCTGATAAAGACCATTAATAAGGAAAACCATTTGCAATTTTATTTCTTTCATAAAGAATGTTACAATGGTCCTTAAAGAAGGTAATCACATAGCCTTTCTAGTGCTAAGCATGAAATAGAAATCAAATTCCTGCTAGCTGCAGGCACATAATAACAGTCTTTCAAAACTAAGTCTAAACCAGATGGTAATCGAAGAGGATATGTTTCCACCGCCACTGCAGCAACTCTTGCTCCATTTTTGATGCGTAGGATCATGTCTCCATCCCTCAGCCTCCTGCTATCCTCAAGATCCTACATGGAAATGCACAGATGAGCACTAGAACCAAAGTCAAGCACCCAACTGGATGCAGAAGAAATCATAAGGTTAGACTCAATAACGAGCTTACCTCTAGAAGGACCTTCCTTCTTATTCTTCAGGGTGGCTAGGTAAGTAGGAAAGTTTCACTTTCAGTGGTCATCGCTGTTGTAATAAAAATACTTTCATTTGACATCGACCTTCTTTTTTGGTTCTGCCTTCTTCTTCTTTTCTCCTTCCACCTTCTGCTTTTTTGCAGACTTCTTTTTCTTTTCAGAAGATTTTCTTTTGGAAGAAGTCCATTCCATAGCAAGAACTGAGCCTTTAGAACCTTTCATAGAAAGCTCAGCAGTGACCAGCATGTTCATTAATTCGGCCAAGGAATTTTGAAGTTTATGCATGTGGTAATTCATGATGAATTGCCCATATGCATCAGTCAAGGATTGTAGAATAATATTGTTCTACAGATCCAAGTCTAACTTCACATCGAGCTTCTCAAGCTCTTCCAAGTTCCTTGATCATCATCAGACAGTGATCTTGGACTGACTGTCCATCGTGCATCTTAGCCTTAAAAAGTCATTTCGTGACTTGATACTTGGCTGCGCGACTCTGTTCACCAAACATCTCATGTAGGTGAGCCAACATTTGGCGAGCAGTCCTCGATATCTTCATGTTGGTGCTGGAGCTCATCAGACATCGAGCCCAACATGTAATATCTGGCCTTATTATCTTCGTCTATCCATTTTTTTCAGAGATGCTCTCTGTTCAGTGGATGGATGGGCTGGTAAGGTGGGAGGGTCCTAGTCCAATACATGGGTTAACTTCTCGAAATCCAAAATGATTTTGTAGTTCTGAGCCAATCTTTATAATTGGATCGATCAGTCTATGTGTGTCCAGGATACGTGCTAATGGGTTGGACGCAGATATTTTCTTGTAGAGAGTCAAAGATTCTAGTTAGATACTATAATTATGACTTGACCAATTTATTTAGAAATTTTATTTTTAAACAAATTAGATTCCACTATTTTTTTGGATCCCTACACTCCCTCTGTAGAGATGCAAAAATCTCCATGATTAATGATTTCTAGTGGGTGGTGCGGTCTCACCAACTGACTCATCACCTCACCTAACAGTTATTGGTGATGGGTTAGCCAATGAGTGAACAACTCTTGTTCAATGATTCTCTAATCATGGTGCACCCAAACTTGGTCTCTAATTCATGAATCTCACCGTATCCAAAATATTGATCCACTCCTTAGTTAAGTCAGACCCACCATTTGCACAGACTGGATTTCTAATTGAGTCTCTCACCGTATCCAAAATATTGAGCCCAACTCATCCTCCAGCCCATAGCATCCAATGCCTAATAGACATGGTTGCATCTTTTCGGTGCAACTGAGCCACTGTATCCAGTCGAGAACAATCAACCCGGAAAGGGCCCGCACATCTACAATGGTGGAAGACCTCAGACTTAATCTTTTCTTAGGGAGAATTGATTCAGGTCTCATTAAACTAGACTTATCATAGTCATAACAATTATGACTAACCTAGTGGCATGGGTTAGCTCGGATTATTGACCACCTCAAATCAGAACTGTGTCAACAGATATGGCCAGGTAAGTGAGACCGGTGGAAGGGATATGCCATTAACTCGTACAAGAATGCATTCAGGTCGAGTAGCTTCCCAATTAAAAATCAGTCGGTCGTATGTGCCAAACTTACCTTAGACACCAAATTGTTGAGCCAGAACCAATTGGGTTAGCCTACAATCCAGACTCTAACCTCTGAGCCTAATGTTAGATATATGTGCCCTAGAAGCCAGAATTGGCTGACACTTGTAATACACTTCTAGGGGCAAAATTATAATTTTGACTATAATCAATAAAATGGGTTATTTTCTATCACATATGTGTATTTAGTGTCTGTGATACATCCTTTGAGTTAATGGTAATGATAATTCATATTTTCAAGAGTTGAAAATTTAAGACATGAATAATCATTATTAACTCATAAAATGCTCCCGACCATAGGATCATCACGAGGATGGTGATTGATCCAGAAGGTTGGTGTACAATCGCTTCTCTTTAGTAGATGAGTCTTGAGTCTACGGTGTGGAGACACCGGAGCGAGAGTACAGGTACTCATTAGAGAATGAGGGCACTGAGCGTGACCACCTCGAGTAGTCATTAGGAAGTCTACCTTCTCGTCAATGACTGACTCGATGCTGCAGTAGTGTGTCTGGTTCTTTGACCTGAGATGCATCGGCAGTTCACCTTGAGGGTGTTATAGTTTGACTACACCATTACTCGATCTCCTAGCCATATGGAACCCTGAGGTGTATGTTGGCTATAGCATGTTCATTGTAGGAACTGGATTGCATCAAGATGGAATCTATCTACCTCGGTGGTAGAGGAGCAGCCCTATGATGATCATGAGAATCAAGTCCAGAAGCCCATGGCCATGGCAGAGTGAAATAATAGAAAGAGTTTCTATTTAGGATTTTCACATTGGACTTGAATCGAATGATTACATCATATGACAGAGACTAGGGTTTGACGAGTTCACCTTAACCCTAATCTGATCGGGGCTCAAGATAGAAGAACTTAATCACACAGGTAGCTGCACCAAGAGGTTCGCATTCAGCTCTGATGGGTTGCCACCATATACTGCTAGGTGTCACTGGTGGATTTTGGGAGCAATTAGAATGATTTAGATGATCGATCATTCTAGCTGTTCGAATCAGAAGAGTTCTGATCCATCGAAAGGAGTTTCGATGATGTCGATGATAGAGATCATGACATATCCCATTACCATACAGAACTGAACCTAACTGGGTCACACAAATAAGGGTTTGAATCTGGTGATCATCAATTGAACTGATCCAGTTCAATTGATCTGAATGAGATTCAATTAGGTTCAAGGAAATCGTGCTAGCACTCGATTGAACCTAACGTTCTTCTTTTACTATCATAAATAGTTGTCCTGACTGAGCCAAAGGAGTTTGTGCTCAATCAGAGGCCTTCACTTTGGTCTGACTGGAGGTTGTCCAAGTCAGAAAAGGTTGTCTTATTTTGTAAGACAATTACCTGCCATTTTTGGTCACCTGCCATTTCTTCGTCCTTTGACTTTGGTCAAAAGTTGACCTTTGACTGGTCAAATGTTGACCATTGACACTTTGACTTTTGTCCACATGTCATGCACCTATTGGAGAGCTGGTGGGGGCTTGTCCCCCTACCAGAACCTGGCAAGGAGGAGGGCGCACGCCACCCTTGGCGTGTGCCCAAGCTGGAGGCGCCTAGGAGTCCCTTGTTGGACAAGGGACTCCATCTCCTTTTTGGATTCCAATTAGAGTTCTCCTAAGAACCAACTTTGACTGGTCTTAGGGCCATCTAAGGAGGAATCCAAGGGGACTCTATTCCCACCAATCAGATTTAGATCTGATTTCACAAAGGTTGTGATTGGTTGGGAAGAAGAGGAGTTGGATCACGCATAGTCTATAAATAAGACCCTGCGCCCAACTCAAAGATCTAAGAATTCAATTGAAAATTCCCATGCCCCAAGGCTGCCTCTCCCTCCTCCTCCATGCCAAAGCCCATCTTCTCCCTCTCCTCTCCATGTCCAAAGTAGTTTTGGATCTTGGTTGGTGCAATCCAGATCGAGAGAAAGGCGACAGAAAGCTAGAAGGCTGCGCTGCTGCAAAGGACAACTGCTGATCTTCAAAAGAGTTTTGAAGATCCTCCAGATCAGATTCCAGATCTAATTTTTGGAGATGTGATAGAGAAGAAGAGGATCTCCAGATCCAAGCCTGAGTGGATACCGGTAGAGGCCAGGCACTTGCGTGGCTAGATCCAGAACCTTCCGCTGCTTATACAGGATCATCAACGGGTAATAGGATTACCCTACATCAAGGTAAATTAAATTTGATTTAATTTATCTAATTTTATTTTATTTATTAAAATAATAAGAATTAGATCTAAAATATTCTAGATCTGATTAGATCAAAGAGAAAATTTTTGAAATATATCTCTTGATCCTGATCAGATCTGAACGAACCTGGTCCGAAAAATCAGGATTTTCCTTCAACTGGTATCAGAGCCAAGGTTCTAAAGTATTTAGATCTAATTTTAAATTTATTTTAATTAAAAAATATGTGATTTTAGATGTCACATGAGATGTGATCAGATCTAAAATCAGAAAAAATTAAAATTAAATGATTTGGATCTAAGATTAGAAAATATGCATGACTAGTTCTAAAATAGAATAGTTCTATAGAATAGTCTTGCATGTTTATAATTTAATTTGATTAAATCATATTTTAGATCTATTTATTTACTATTTTTTGATATTATAATTATTATAATAATATCTAAAAAATAGTAAATAAAAATTATTTAATTTTAAACATCATATGAGATATGATTGATGCATGTCTAGACTAGTTGTAGAATAGTTCTACATAGTTGTCTAGATTAGAAGTTTATTTTGATAAGATCAATTTAAATCTAATTTTTTAGATTATTATGAGATAATTTAGATCTAAAAATATGCATGATTCGATACATGAGATGTATGCAAAATATGCCATGATTAGATCTAATTTGTATATGAGATATATGATATAGATCTAAAACTATTTTGTAGTATTACATGTTCCTGATTAAGGCGTTCCTCTTGACCTATTTGTCCGGTCATAAGAATGAAGAAGGGTTTAAAGGCCCTCTCCTTCCCATTCGATGGGGTGTTCTTATGATGTGTAGGGGTGCTGCGTGTTCGTCCTTAATCAGAAATCCAAAACTTACTTTCTGCAAAACCCTAGATCCTGAAACCCTAGGATTTATTGTGCATATTTTATTTATGAACCCTACTTAATTAAAAATTAAGATTATGAAATATTAATTAGGTCTAAAATTGAGAATTTTAGATCTAAGACATATTCATAATACTGGGTTCGGGCTTGGGTAGCTCAATTAGGTCTAAGCGGTTGATCAAACCGAATCAAGAGTTGGTTAGATGGGATCAACAATGCTTAAATTGACCAGCCTAATAGGATTAAGTCTGGGTCAAGATCGAGTCACGATCAAGCAAGACCTAATTAGGCTCAGAGGTTAGAGTCTGGATTGTAGGCTAACCCAATTGGTTCTGGCTCAACAATTTGGTGTCTAAGGTAAGTTTGGCACATACGATCGACTGATTTTTAATTGGAAGCTACTCGACCTGAATGCATTCTTGTACGAGTTAATGGCATATTCCTTCCACCGATCTCACTTACCTGGCCATATCTGTTGACACAGTTCTGATCTGAGGTGGTCAATAATCCGAGCTAACCCATGCCACTAGGTTAGTCATAATTGTTATGACTATGACAAGTCTAGTTTAATGAGACCTGAATCAATTCTCCCTAAGAAAAGATTAAGTCTGAGGTCTTCCACCATTGTAGATGTGCGGGCCCTTCCCGGGGTTGATTGTTCTCGGCTGGATACAGTGGCTCAGTTGCATCGGGAAGATGCAACCATGTCTATTAGGCATTGGATGCTATGGGCTGGAGGATGAGTTGGGCTCAATATTTTGGATACGGTGAGAGACTCAATTAGGAATCCAGTCTGTGCAAATGGTGGGTCTGACTTAACTAAGGAGTGGATCAATATTTCTGGATACGGTGAGATTCATGAATTAGAGACCAAGTTTGGGTGCACCATGATTAGAGAATCATTGAACAAGAGTTGTTCACTCATTGGCTAACCCATCACCAATAACTGTTAGGTGAGGTGATGAGTCAGTTGGTGAGACCGCACCACCCACTAGAAATCATTAATCATGGAGATTTTTGCATCTCTACAGAGGGAGTGTAGGGATCCGAGAAAATAGTGGGAGCTAATTTGTTTAAAAATAAAATTTCTAAATAAATTGGTCAAGTCATAATTACAGTATCTAACTAGAATCTTTGACTCTCTACAGAAAAATGTCTGCGTCCAACCCATTAGCACGTATCCTGGACACACATAGACTGATCGATCCAATTATAAAGATTGGCTTAGGAACTACAAAATTATTTTGGGTTTCGAGAAGTTAACCCATGTATTGGACCAGGACCCTCCCACCTTACCAGCCCGTCCATCCACTGAACAGAGAGAGCATCTCTGAAAAAATGGATAGACGAAGATAATAAGGCCAGATATTACATGTTGGGCTCGATGTCTGATGAGCTCCAGTGCCAACATGAAGATATCGGGACTGCTCGCCAAATGTTGGCTCACCTGCAGGAGATGTTTGGTGAACAGAGTCGCGCAGCCAAGTATCAAGTCACGAAATGACTTTTTAAGGCTAAGATGCGTGATGGGCAGTCAGTCCAAGATCACTGTCTGATGATGATCAAGGACATGGAAGAGCTTGAGAAGCTCGGTGTGAAGTTAGACTTGGATCTGCAGAACGATATTATTCTGCAATCCTTGACTGATGCATATGGGCAATTCATCATGAATTACCACATGCATAAACTTCAAAATTTCTTGGCCGAATTAATGAATATGCTGGTCACCGCTGAGCTTTCTATGAAAGGTTCTAAAGGCTCAGTTCTTGCTATGGAATGGACTTCTTCCAAAAGAAAGTCTTATGGAAAAGAAAAAGAAGTCTGTGAAAAAGCAGAAGGTGGAAGGAGGAAAGAAGAAGAAGGCAGAGCCGAAGAAGAAAGCCGCTGTCAAAGAAAAGTGTTTCCATTGCAACAGCGACGGCCATTGGAAGCGGAACTGCCCTACTTACCTGGCCACCCTGAAGAACAAGAAGGAAGGTCCTTCTGGAGGTATGCTCGTTATTGAGTCTAACCTTACGATTTCTTCTGCATCCAGTTGGGTGCTTGACTCTGGTTCTAGTGCTCATCTGTGCACTTCCATGCAGGGTCTTGAGGATAGCAGGAGGCTGAGGGATGGAGACATGATCCTACGCATCGGTAATGGAGCAAGAGTTGCTGCAGTAGCCGTGGGAACATACCCTCTTCGATTACCATCTGGTTTAGACTTAGTTTTGAAAGACTGTTATTATGTGCCTGCAGCTAGCAGGAATTTGATTTCTGTTTCATGCTTAGCACAAGAAGGCTATGTGATTACCTTCTTTAAGGACCATTGTAACATTCTTTATGAAAGAAATAAAATTGCAAATGGTTTTCCTTATTAATGGTCTTTATCAGCTACATATTGATGTACCTGTTCTAACTATCGAGCAAAACGTGAATGCCAAACGACCTAGGGATAGTCCAAATGATAGATATCTATGGCACCTAAGATTAGGTCATATAGCAGAAGATAGGATCAACAAATTGGAGAAAAATGGGCTATTGAGTCCATTGACTTTTGAGTCATATCCAACTTGTGAATCTTGTCTTCAAGGCAAAATGACTAAACTCCCTTTTGTTGGACATGGGGAAAGGGCCACAGATCTCCTTGCCCTAGTACATACTGATGTGTGCGGCCCATTTGATGTGCCGGCTAGAGGCAATTTTGTCTACTTCATTACCTTTACCGATGATCTGTCTAGGTATGGGTATGTGTATCTTATGAGACACAAGTCTGAAGCTTTTGAAAAGTTCAAAGAATTCAGACATGAAGTAGAAAAACAAACTGAAAAACCCATTAAGGTTCTTCGATCAGATCGAGGAGGTGAATACCTTAGCCGAAATTCCTAGACTATCTCAAGGAAAATGGCATAGTCTCTCAATGGACTCCACCAGGAACACCTCAACTCAACGGGA